>VYZX01027897.1:73613-105401 GCA_013401335.1 Brachypteracias leptosomus | reverse complement strand
TCTTCTACAATCTGTCCAATATGATGTCAGCACAAATGTGCTCTGTCACAACAGATGAGTGTCTCTGTTTTAATGATCCCACTGCTCTAATCAGCGTTATTACAAGACAAGCTGAAGGCATAGAGTTAGCAAAGCCACTGCTAGAGTTTTCTGTCACTGCTGAATGACAAGAAATTTCCTTTTCCTTCCCCATTTAGAAGGGACAAGAAAAATAAAAAGATGCACAAAGCCTCTGCTATAATTAAACACTTCTAGCAAACCACAAAGAGAAATTTCAGCTAACATCTGAAGTGCTGACAACACACTGTTTTTCTGACAGTGCATAACCCATTCAAGATCACTACAAATCTCATTACATAACTAGGACTGCACACCAACTAAGAAATTAATTAACTGATGAAGAGATCAGCAGAGAACCAGGTCTATCCCAGCTTTAAAGCTTCTTGTCTTCTCTCTCCTTTCCCAGCACTGCATTCCTGAACAGGGGATTAGTCCTCTCATGTCACACAGAACATGCCAGGTTAGTGATAGCCACAGGGATAATGGGTTTTGCTAACAGTGTGTTAATGTTGTTTCCTTCTCTGTGTACAACCAGAGCTACAGCTCTGCTGGCCAGGGGAACTTCCCTTCTGTAATATCAGCCCTCTGGGTAGTGAAGGCGAGTTCTGAATCTTAAAATAGCAGGTCCCCTAGGGGTAAGCTAATGAAAATCAGCAACTGGATATAGCAGCCTTCTTTTTCTTTCACTTTTCTTCTTTTCTTTTCATATTGCTGCAAGAAACTACCATAGCAAGTACTACCATAGAATGCAGAATTTCTTTAACACAGTATCCTGCAAGGAAACATCCTATTCCATCCTCATTTTCCTTGAGGTCAGGTCTCAAATAGATTTATAAAAGCAAACCCACTTAGGTCATATCCACTGCTTAGCACAGAAACTCCATCACAGCAGAGCAATTGCATGGCGACTCCATGAGACCTCGGTCACCTGAAGCATCTTTCCAGACATGAAGAGTCAAAGCCAGGACAGGAAAGTTTATCAGAAGAACAGGCACTGTAGAATTATAATGTTGGCACTAAGAGTTATTCTAAAGATGGAAAATAATGGCATGCTGAACTCAAGGTATCAGCAACGATTCTCATTGGCAGACAGCTCATTTTACCACCCAAAAATTTCCTCTCCTTCCAGTACAGGGTTATTGAAGTGGAAAGATAGATGGCTGACTAGAGCTGCTCAGGAAGATCTAGTTTTTCAGACACTGCAGATACACTGCTCACCAGCACACGAGGCAAATTTTTGCTACCAAACACAGCACGTTGCATTCATGTGCTTCGCCTACCTCAAGGCAAAGAGATACCTGAGACATGGGGGAATGAGTAACTCCTGTTGATACAGCTTCTGGCTTGAAGGGGTCGAAGTCCAAATCTAGCAAAGATTCCTCTTTCTTAGCTTCAGGAACTTCATTCTGTTGGAAGAGAAACATAACTCTTGAAAAAAATCATCTTTCAAAAGCTGCCCTGGGCAGCAAAATATTGAGGNGACTTTACTGGAGCAAGCCAGGGGTGGAGGAAGCTCTGAAGACTTTCCTGAGCTTTAGTGTAACTTTTAATTTTATTTTTATGAGCTTCACTCTTATGCTGCCTTTGTTTTCTCTGTAGTGCAGCTTTGCCCTTTCAGGCTAAACAAATCACAGCCCTTCTGAAAAAGTGCTGAGTGTTCACCATTTGCCTGCAAAGGCCCCTTTAAAGTGCTCTGAGACAGACACCAAAACTCAAAACTACACGAATGGCACCCAATGTCCATACATTCTAACTAGTCAATCTCTCCCCAAACACAAACATTAGTAAAAAACCAATACAGAAGGACATAAATGCATTTGAATTAAATTCCAATTCTGACCATGAGCACCAATTTACATTTAATGCTGCCCTTAGCTCTAAACTTTAGGAAACATCTTATATAACACTAACTAAATCTTGCTACACTGATCTGCTCTTACAAAACTGGATTACATGGCAGAGCCTTCTTTAATTTGCAATTAATGAATTAGCCAAGGCCTTTGAGGTCACTATATATATATACTGGTTTAATGGGCTACAGGTCTTCCCACTGTAACACAAATAATTAGCATGCTTCAAAATAAAATTTTAATTAGTGTGAAACAGTAGTTAAGATTTAATTATCACTAATGAAATATACTGGGCAAACATCTTGGTTTTGGTAACAAGGCTAGTGCTGCCTACTGTTAGTTGTTGAGTGTTTATTAAATAGTGAATGTACAGAATATGTAGATAGTAAAGTATTCATTAGAATGCTATTTTGAAGTGTTCAGGTTGGGAAAGATACCATTGGAAAGTATTTGAACACATATTTTCACATAGTCCAATGTCCTGTTCCTGACTGTGGTCAATGTGTAAAAGTCTACAACAAGACGACAGTTGTAAGAATAGCAAAACTAGGAGATAATAATGATGATGATGATAGTAAAATAAAGGAATAAAGCCTTTCTATTATTAAAGCATCTAAGAGTGTAAACTTGCCAAGTTAATGTTAACACTGGTTAACAGATGTTCAAATGTAGGTAATGAAGGGCTTCCACATGCCACAAGACATCTGAGCTCTCTGTGTCACCTGAAAACGTGGTCAAAATAGCTCCTCAACTCCCGTGACAGAGTGGCCTGGAACTCTTCAGTCTGGAAGAGGAGTGCTAGGGGTGATGTGAGTGGAGTCTACATCAGCATGAGAGGCACAGGGATTTAGCTGCTCCATGACTCCTCCAAAGTAGGAAGGCAGGTAGAAGTTGATGGGGGCCGATGTGTGTGGAATAAAGAGAAGATGGTTGGTGCTCCATGTGGCACAGAGGTCAGCTGAGGACCTCCTTGTCATCAGGTAGTGTGAATGTAAAAAATTTACACGTGCTGAAAGACCAAACAAATCTGTGGCAAAGTAGCCTGCTGAGGATTATTAAATAGGTAGAAATCATGTTGAGGAAGCCACTGAGCTTCGAATGGCTGGAGGCTGGAAGACTACAGGAGAAGGAGGTGTAAAGAGTACCAAATTTCCTTGCTGCCTTTTATATTCTTCCCGTGGCCTCTGCTTTTGGCCACTGATTGATAACTGGTCTGACACACTGAAGCCAGTGTTATGCTCTCACACTTTCAAAAAGTCAAAACCAAACCAGCCCTCCCTGTCAGTAACCAGCACTACATTCATTCTGTCATGTCTTTCATCCAATGTATTTAGATTTCGTCACGTAAAGCCCTGAGGCACTAGCACTTGTGGTCAGGCAGCTTGATGAAACACCACAACATGAGCTAGAAAACAGAAATTGATGGGGACAGAAAAGTTAATTATCTTTCAGTGAGGTTTGAGAATTAAGTTATTTACAAGAACTGAATCAAACTAATAGAAATCCCACTTAGTGACAGGGCACTGATCAGTGACTGCAAAAATTACCTTTATTTTTTACCCTCAGAGCAAAATAAAGAGAATGCCTATCAGAACTTTAGGAAAAAGGCCCAAATAAACATATAGAGTAACTGAGATATTACGTTAGATGGAGATTTAGGAGAAACAGGAACCTCAGGAAATCCCCCAGTAAGGGACAAAGCTGTGACAGGAAGGCCTGTCAATCATCCTATGTTAGTTCCACCACAGCATGACAAAACATGAATAAACACCACATGTGAAGGAAGTGGCTGTGGCAGAAGCAGGGCTATACCTCTCAGAGGACATGTATGCACAAGGGATGGAGAAGGCACAAGAAACCTGCAAGGACCACCAGAACAGCCACCCCCTCTCTGCATACAGTCTGCACAAACCTTAAAATAGCCCTTGCAGATATGGGTTGTTACTTCAGAGCTGTTGGACACACTCAGACACATTAAGTACCTGGAGGGAGCATATTATAAACGCCCACGATGTCCAAGCTAGTAACTGGATGTTAGGGGAGCAATCTGATGTGAAGAAAAAAAGAAATAAAGCAAGGACCACTTATTTCTAAATGATCCTTTCATCTGCTCACCCAGATATCACATTTTCTCACCTCTTTCCTTTACTTAGCAGTAATTAAATCTATTCTTGACAATGAATAAACTGGAGGTGTGAGCTGCTTTGTTGAATCAGGGCCAAAATATTCAAGAGCATCAAGCAGAACTGTCTTTCAGCAGCTTGTACACACTAAGTGCATTAGTACTGCTTGGTAAAGAAAGATGAACAACAACAATTACAGGCTATTTGTGTCCCAGAGGAGAAAAGTGTTTGGCCTGTCCGTAATCCTCTCTGAAACACGGGATTAAAGCAGCAAAGCTCTATTCATCAGCCTGTTGGTTTTGTGCTTCTGTGGGAGCACAGTGCCTGGGACACCAGTGGTGGTCCTTTGGGAAGTCCTGCAGCATTAGAAGGCTCCCCAGGCTCAATCGTTTCCTCCATACTGCCCAACAAGGGTTCTGGGAGTACAGGAGATGTCATAAGCACCAAGAGGAATAAGTTCAAGTTTCCTGTGGATTTCATGCAATGTATTTTCAATAACTGGCTTTCTTACAGAAGGATATAAAATCTATACATCACACTATCTGGTGATACTCAGAAGTCTCAGATGTAGTAAGGATGCTTTAGTGATGGGGGTGGTGGGAGAAGTGCAGATGATTCATGAGAAGGTGGCCAGGGAATAGCTGAGGTCATTTCCGAGGTTGTTGACTGTGGAGGAGGGAGGGACATAAATCACTCAGTGAAGGGAGATCAGTTTTTCCTTGAGTGACAAGGGAATGATTTCAGTTCTCAGGAGCACACCCCACCTTTATTATGCCATTCCATTTTTATACCAGTCTCTCGTGGAAAGCGTGTAAAGATCCTGGAAATGTGACTTACATTCATTGAAAGCCTTGTTGTCAGCTCTTAACAGAAAAGCAAACTGGTTCCATTTCTGCTTCCCCGACTGGCCTAACTGGAGAAGTTTAGGTGGATACAGCATTTAAGGCAGGAGGTCACATCTAGCACAGGTTACACTGACTCCTACCACGGATGTCAAGGCTTGTGCTGCCAGGGTGATAACTCCCATGAAGTCAAGCTACAATGATACAGCAGACCTGCAACCTCCCTTCAGCAGGAGGGCCCAGCAGCAGCTGCATACTGGGAGCTGCCATTAATTCCTTAATTGCATGGGGACTTAACTATAAATAACCCTTTTCTCCTCCAAATAGATCCTTATGGATGGCAATGCCTTTTCCTCCCCTCCACAAGAAAACAAAACACCACGTGTTCAAACTCTCCAAAATGATTTTGTTTTCCATTGCTGTGCCTAAATTCTCCTGTGCCCTCAAATGAATTCGTACAAAAACAATAATTCACATGAAAACAAAAATTCATAAACATTCTGCATAAGCTTCAGATCTGCATATTCCTCCCCTAGTCTTTCAGGCACAGGCTCAGATTTCAGAGTTGTAATTACCATAATAGAAAGGGTCCATTATTGAACAACCAGCAGTTACCACAACTGCCTAAAAGCTGAATAAATGAATACAAATCATACAGACTTTTTTTTTACACAACTCTGGCTTTTCTGTTATATGCAATTTTTAAAAATGTCACAATTTCATAATAATGAGATTTTCATAATAATGAGATGAAAGTAATTTTGCTCACTTCTCTGCTGTGTAACTAATCTTTCTGAGTCAAAAAAAGAGAGAATGAATAATCGAGTTGGAGTAGCCTTTTATACCTGCAAAATATTGATTAAAGCAGTCAAGTTCCATTTATTTTTAATTCACTCAAAGAAAGAATACTTTCTATGACTTTGATGGAAGAAAGAGAAATAATAAAGGATCACTGTAAAGTGCCACTTGAGAGGCTTAGGATAAGGAAAAATAACATTTTAGATGAACTCTCAGCTTGTAATGCAACCTGGATGCAGTTAAATTTCAAACATGGCTGCTTTGCAGTATTTTTAGAGAGATCTCTCAGGAAATCTCTGATATTTTTTGAATATGTTAGCAATGTTAGCCCTTTTGAGTGATTATGTGTGGCCTATTTAAAGATAAAACACCATATGTGTGACCCTTTCAAGATAACATAAAATGGAAATTGTGCCTCTGCCTTCTACCTGCACCCTCCTTCTCTCTCCCCACGGAGATCAACCTTGGAGAACTTGGGATGACTGTAAGGTTGGACCATACACCATCCTCTGAAACTTACCTGTGATGGGGTCGTCACATTGATTTCTGGGACAAAGTTGTCATCAAATAAGTTAATGATGTTCTCCTGTTGCAACTCCTTCGTGGGTGTGAGCTTAGGCAGCGGTGGGACTGGTGGACCTTTCCTCAGCTAGGCAGAGAGCAAAAATGTCACAGACTAGTTCAGGGATGAAAGAAAGAGCTTTAAGCTAGGCCTAAACTATTAGTGGGAAGAGCAATACTGCACAGAACCAGGACTCTGCAGCTTTTTGGCTTCTTAAGTTCATTTCTGTTTAGCTTTGGGATTTTGTCCCTGCCCATCTGTCACTACCTCTAAAGCTTACTTAACGCTAAGGCCATATCACCTCTGGGAACCACAGCACCTCAAAGGTGCTTAGGTTACTAATTCCCCCTGCTCTCCAGAGATCCATATAAATGACAAACTAATTGCTTGGAATAATACCAAATATGATTGGATAGTCTTAAAATCTGTCAAAATCCACAAAAACCCCTCAGGTGGTGTAGTGATATTACACCATTGGCACCAGTAAGACTAAACAGAATCCTACCAGATGAATAGTCCTACAGTGAGGTGCCACATTTTGGGAGATCAGAGAAAACAAGTGTGCTCACATATAACTAAGTGCAAAACTAAATTTCACCTGATGTGCTCCCACCATAGGAACAGCACTCAGCACAGAAGCTATCCCAATTCTGAAAACATCAGTAACATCAGCTCAAGTGTTTGATATGTCCAGGAACCATCACACACAATTCTTATGCTGCAGATGAAACTGATTCTTATTTCACCAATACTTGTGACTCCAAAAGTGTCAAACTCCTCAATCCAGTGTTAATAACAACCAATAAGCCTTTAATTATCAGTAATTATCACAGCAACATTTAAGCTAGCTCTATTGTTTTCCGTTTTAGAGGTTGGCCATGACAGTGATACTGGCTATTTTTTTTCCAGGATAAGCATAAATTTGAAGATGAATGAAGAGCAAAAATATATAATGTACTGAAATTCACAAGGAGGTTTTAAAAATAAATTTTTCAAACTATCACTGCTGGGATACAGCTCCTTAGAGACTATGCAACTTCTTAAGAAGTGTTTTCCTTTGTCACCATAAGTCCCCTCAGTTCACCGGGCACCTTAAATTCTCCTCATTCCCTCTTACATAAAAACCACTTTCTATCCATACTTATGACACAGGGATGAACAATCAATGATGAAAACAGAGCACAACAAAGCCAGTGGCTTCCTTGTCATTTCTCAGTCACAGCCTAGATGAAAAATCCACCATATACACCATCTCAGCCACCTTTTACTGCACAACAAGCCAGTTGCTCCTGCTAAGTTTCCACTTACCTGTGTGGGTGACTTAGGTCGGGCTGGTGCTGGAGATGCTGGTGCCAGCATGTGATTGGGACTAGCAGTAGGACTAGGCAGGGGAGAGACCTCCTCGGGTGGGGACGGGGTTTTTGCGATGCGGAGAGGTCCTGAATCACTGGATGGAAGCAAAGCAATGGCAAGGACATATATATCATGCTGATTTTTAACCTTGGCAACTTAATGCAATTGTTGAAGTGCATCCCTGATGTAATGCCAATTACAAAAGGCAGTACACACTGGAGAATGAACCAAGACACTGTATAATGCCTAAAACTAAAACTGCAATTAAATTAAATTAAAATTCAGTGATCCACAGTGTCAAAGGAAGTTTTAATTGAGTGACCTTGATTTTTGGAACATCTGTTTACCTGATCATTATAAGTTAATGGAAGAGAGTACCTGCATTTTTTCAGATTCTGTATTTGAAATAACATTTCACATGTAAGTCTGCAACTATCATAAAATGTGAGATGGAATTATTGTCTTCATTTCATACAGTTCTCAGAATAAAAGGCTCTAAAGATAAAAACCCCAGAGGAAAGCATAATAATGAATACAAATAATTTTAAAAGCTCAGCAATTTCAGAAAGGTTTCAATAAAATAAAGCACATCCAAGATTATTATAAAGATATTACTACTTAGAGGGACAGCTCAGCACAACTATAAACAAGCAGTAGTCAAATGACTTCAACAGAGCTCTGCTAATACTAAGAAAAGATCTGATGAAGTCCTGAGAAAGGATCTGCCCTTCCCAGGAAAGGACTTGCTGCAAACACATGTTCAGGTACCTAGAGATGCTGAAAGCCTACAACTCAGGGAGGCTCTAAACTACAGTACTCAACGACCACAGCACTTGGTAAGAGAAGAGCGAGTCCTACACATCTTCAGGGAGAACAGAAGCACTACCTGATTGAGGAGACCACACCGTAAACATGTTCCTAATGCTAACACAAGAAAAATTTGCTCTTTGGAAAGGGCAGAATTAGCTCTCACTCACCACCTCTTTCTGTGGAAATATTAGAAAAGAAAAAAATAAGTGGTTATTAAGAAATTTCTTTCCCAGGTACAATATTTGCCTTCAGGATAGAGTATTCAGTAGCATACAGCTTTTAAAAATGTTTCTTTTTACACAGTTCTTTAAAGGTAAGGTTAGATATTGTACTTGTCTAGTATCTACTTCTCATGCATCTAAAAAGGAAAAATGCTTTAGCTTACAGAGACCCACCCCTGAGTAGTCTTTTAGAGCATCATAACTAGCAAAGGAAGTCAAAAGCTACCCAGATTTTCACACAAGGCTATGTGAACAGTACAGCAAAAAAGAGTAACATGGTAACTAAAAAAAAATATGTATTTTTTAAAAAAGCTAATAAGATCACACCACATTAACCTATGTCTACTCATTTGCAGCAATAATTATTTTTTTCTCTCATGGATGGAATGAGTAATTCAGTAAGAACAAGCATGTGCATGCTTGACATGGTCTAGGAGACACAGGTGGACAAATTATCTATTACAAAAACTGTTTGAAATTTTCCAACACTACACTATTTTTCATTCCATAAAGGTATTTTTACAAAGCCTTTATGGAAACATAGTCCAGCTCATGAGTCCATCCTAAAGGGGTGGAAGTGGTGATGCACGAGCTAACAAGTCCAGAGGCAGTGGGTAAGTATATATGAGCATGGATTAGCAGTGAATTAAACCAAAGCAAAAATTTTGGAGATGTTCTTAATAAAATAGTTCTGAATTTTGCATTAGGTCAGAAGGTTCAATAGTTCTTTCTTTGTTCTTTCAAAGTAAGATGAAAATAAAGGTGCAACCATCAGTTATATGTTTGAGGCAGATATTGTTTGGTCAGTCTTAATTGTTGCCAACCCTAGTTCCTCTTGAGGGGAGCAGTGGGTAGAACATTGTTCTGATTGCTTCTGATGAGCTGGGATCGGTGGGAAATTCAGGATTTATGTATTCATTCTAAATATCATTGTGTTTTGGTAAGTCTCACTCTTCATTCAGTTCAACCTCTTCTGCCTATCACTATTACAGTACTGAGAGATCAAATTATGGCAGAAAGGCTACTACATGTGCTGCAAGCAAAAATGAGAAATGCCACACTGACATTCACTCACTTTAAGAAAGTACTATCTAATTTTAAACTGGTTTTGCTTTTCTATTTTAAGACAAGATTTCTCTTGAAAGTCATTAAAAATATGGTGTTTTGTGACATTCTTCTTACTTCAGCTTTTCAGCTTTTATGATACACTCTCAAATTACATTTCTTGACTTTTCCCCATGAGCAAAAGAGATAAAAGCTGACTTACAAAGGTTGGGATTCTCACCTAATCATATGCCTTTAGGAGCTAAAACCACATCTAAATATTTCAAGGCTTTAAAAAAAAACTACGAGAGTTAGCAACATTGCTGTAAGCTAAGCATTTAACAGTCTACAATGAATCTGGCTAAACTGCAACAGCTGAGAATCTGGCTTTTATTCTTTATGTGAAAGGAAAAATAAGTGGGTAATGAAGGAAGTTTTGCACCTTTACTCATGTTGAGAAGAACTTCATCCAAAGTACCTTATCTACCATCCTGAACGAACAGACCCAGTGATTGTGTCGTGCAGCAACTGCTACACATGGTGTAGGTGATTACTGCATATGCTGTATTTATACCACAGAGCCTCCTGCAATGCCATTCATTAAAAAAAAGCAGTAAATTCACCTTGGTGCCCCTTGAATGGTGAAGGCCTTGTCTGCGTGCTGATCTCCCAGCTTCGTCATCACTTCGTATAGTTTGTGACATAGCTGAGAAAACAAAACACTTGCCTGAGTTTATAGGAAGCACTATAGTCATGATTAAAAACACTGATCAATCTGGTCTGATAACTGATAACCCGATAATATATAATCTGATCAATCCTAAATGGCACACAGATCCTTCTAGAAATACTCAGCGCCACAAATATGAAAAGCCTAAGAGGAAACCTATCAAAACCCACAGAACCAAAGATAATAGCAGTCCTTCAAAAACATCAGCTGGTTTTCAGAAAACAAGTATATAAGTGTCCAACTGCTGCCTGATCTCTGGTGAAGGAGGTCACCTAAGTTTAAAGCAACGTGGGTAGCTGAGAAGATTCATGTTTTCCCCTCAAAAACCTAATCACAATTTACATGGGCCTTCAGTCAAGTGAGTTTTCCAAACAATTTTGGTTCCTATTAGTAGGCTACTATATATACTACCACTTAGGTAGGTACATTCCAAAGATCCTCACTGAAATGGCTCGATTTGTCCAACAGCCACAGATAAAAAGCTGTATTGCTGGTAATGTATATAGCAGTCTTGTAGGGAACACTTGACACATTTTTCTTGCACTGATAGCAATGAAATGCTTAGAAATTGGACCTGGAAAAAACACCCAAGGCAACAGTATGCTAAAAAGAATGGAGAAGTTATCAAAATAGAAAGTGAATTTAGTGCTAGAACTGATAACACACTGTAATCCAAAACTGTTCAGACTGCCCTTTCCTTAATGAGAGCACACAACTGGCAAGGAGAAGTAAATATAAAAGTTATACTACAAATCTAGGGCAAATTCTCATGTGTGCCTCTGCTGGACTTTAACTGCTGCATTACAAGACGTTTGCTTGCTGTTATGCATATCACACGATCCATTATACATGAGAGATTCATCTTTACTCACTAAAGCTATTTCCTTGTGAAACTTGGCTTCGAGGCTGGATACATTTTTGAAGGTGTTCACATAGAAGCCAACTCGTCTACGGAGGATGGCACAAAGAAAGGAAAAAGAGAATAAAAGATAGGGGTGGGAGGGCCAGAAAGGCAAATGAATTATTTCTTTTCCAGACTACAAACAACATTCTTGACTATTATCCTCAGCAAAGCAAATAATTGGCTGAAACATCAAAATTTCAGACTAGTGCATTCATGATTATTTCTCTTTGTGTTAAGAAGCATCATATTTTACACTGTACAGAATGAACCAAGTTGAGACTACCCCACAGCAGGGGCTTCAGCTTGTTTTAAAGAAGGGGAAGAGTGGGAAGGATTGGCATGAGTGTGGCATAAGCACATTGAAGGCAAGGTGCTCTGGGCACCCTGTCCTGGAGCACCTATGTCTTAGATGCTACTGCAGCACCTGGGTGATGCAGGAGCATCTGGAGGCAGCTTTAAGATATATAGCTTAGTACAGCCTGGGGGTGAGTGTCCCATGCTCAGCCCTTCTTAAAGAAATCAGCCCCAAAATACAACCATAAGTACATAAGAGAAAATAGCTTCTAATATAGACTAGACATCTTTGCACATGCAGTCAAAAATCTGCTTGCTTGGGGAGTGATTAAATACTTCTTGTACACTTAAAAGTAGAAGGTGTTTTCTTAGGGTTTCCTATTTAGAACTTTCATATGTAATTTCTCCATACTTTTACTAACAAATATCATCTTTGGCATAGGAATAAGCCTGCAAAATGTCAACTCAATGGATTATTTTCCTCCTGAAGAATTGTAATAGCTGAAAAAAGGACTCTGAAAGCAATCGCTTTCTAAATTATGCCTATTGCTCAAGTTAAATTCTACCTTTCCCTGAGACAAGTTACTGGGTATTATACATACCGAAATAAAAGGGCCCTTACTCTGAATCATTTATATGCTGCTTCACTTTTAGTAAGCCCATAAAATAAATATCTTGAAATGCTAAGCAGCTTTGCCACTGAAGTAGGCAGAAAAACAGCAAGAAAACCCTCTATTGATCTGAAATTTAATAGGAATTAATTCTGAAGGCAGAGAACACAAAGGATAATTCAGTGACTCACAGCACATTTCCAATCCAGCCTGTCATTTGCTAAAGAACACAGCACACTAATGAGATGCTTATTTTTCTACTGCTTTTGTTCTCCCATTCATTTTGTCTGCATTTTCTGTATAAACACAATTAATGATTAAACATCTCGAATGAATGATCTTTGCCATCAAATGGTTTTACATCACATAGTTTAAAACTATGAAATGTGTACGATGAGGTAGTTATACAATTTTTCCTTTCTTCTACTATCTTGATAGTACCTTATAGGAACTTGGAAACACCAACTGCCATAAAATATTTATATATTTGTAAGGTTCTTTGTTTCAATGCCTTTTACAGAAAAATGACCTATAAGTAGACCCACTGAAATCTAGAAAAGCGTGTGGCTGCTCTGTGCAGTTACTTTTGGTGGTAGAAACATTTGATCCTTTCTTTTTTTTCTTGAAAGGATCAGGTATCCACCACCAAAGTGTCTGAGAAAGGTTATGGAAGCATCAGGTCATAGTCATGGTCTGGCATTCTGTGCTCTGACACAGGTCTTTACCCATAAGATGGAGACCTTTTTGCATCTCAGAATGATGATATGATAATGAATATTAAGTGCCAAGATACACTGAAAGAAATAAGCATAAATACACTTATAGTAAGTATAATTTTGGATCATTTGCAGGCATTTTCCTTTTTATGATTATAGAAAGGTAACAGATGGGATCTTCAAGGAGCCATCAAAACATTTTCTGAGAGCTTATTAAAATCCCCTGGTTCCCTTTCCTTACTCCCTGTTTAGGTCTTTCAGACAGTATCTGCTGAGGCTTACCGTGACCACAGAGATGGCAACTCTTCTTGTAAATCAGTGTTAAACTCTTCAAATACTTTCTGTGCTTTCTGAAATTCTTCTTCTGCCTAAACCAAAATGAAACAGGGTGAATTCTCCAACCACTACAACACAGCAAAACCTGCCAGAATTGTTTCTATGCAATTTTTCGGTGTTTTTTTTTTTTTTTACAATTTTTTTTAACAAAGGATGTAACTCAATCCCACACCATGCAGGCCAACACAGGACTTGCTATCAGAGAATCACAGAATGGTTTGGGTTGGAAGGGACCTTGAAGATCATCTAGTTCCAACCCCTTTGCCATGGGCAGGGACACCTCCCACTAGACCAGCTTGCTCAAAGTCCCATCCAGCCTGGCCTTGAACACCTCCAGTGATGGTGCATCTACAACCTCCCTGGGCAACCTGTGCCAGTGACTCAGTCTCATCAAGTTAGGGCTCAATCAGGACCCACTCCTGAAAGAGGCTGAGTGTGCCTTTCCACATGCACCAAAATACTCAACACACATTTATGCTCAAGGATATTGTTATTTCCACTTCTGAGAGAGAAAAAACAACAGAAACTTTGTGCTCTGCCTCTGCACAGAAACCAAACGACACCTGAGCTCCCTAATTCTTCTGCCAGCACCCTTCTGATTGTGTTACCTTGGTAATTCTGCTTTCATCTTTTCTTTTTGAGCTCTGCAGGGCTTCTAGATGATGCCTTGCACTGTCGTAGTCCACTAGTTTTCTGCTTCGTTTTGCAATGCGATTCTGTACAGGGGGAGAAAAGAAAGTCACCACAAATAGCACTTTTTAAAAAGCTATTTTACCTATGTTGTGAGTATACTTTTATTCTCCTTTATCTGCTGTTCATATCTGAATTACTACTGCATGCAGGAACATGGGCATGGTAAAAGAAACAAACTAAACACCTTATTTTAAATAAGGAATTCACTTGCAGATGGTTTGGAAGGGGGTTTTGTGGGTGTAGGGCTTACAGGCCTTAGAAGCAAGATATCAATGTTATGCAAGACTTGCCTCACTCTCCAGAATAAGTGGACCTGTTAAACTCATGGTAACACCATCTTTTCCCTTATATAGTATGTGCAAATTTAATAAAGAATTTTCTTCTAGAGTTGGAAAAATGCTTAAAATATACTTCTCAGAATAGTTGCTCTGACACATAACTAAGGTGAGTTCAACATACAATAGGAATTATAATCTACCCACACTAATTCTTTAAAAGCTAAACAAAAGCCCTTTGCTATCCTGACTTCACAAAGCTATAAATTACATGCAAATTCCACATGCTGAGAGGGCAAAAGTGCAGTTTGCTTTACAAGTAAGTTTGAGACTGAACATCAGTAATGTTGTGATTCTTTGAATTATTTTTTCATTAGTCCCTTATGTAAATGACAAAGGGAATGGCTACGTGATACCTACTCAATTATAAACCATCACAAAGAATTCCCAGCTATATTCACATAGTCTTTTATATCCATACAGTCTTTAAATACAAAGGTATCTACCTCTCACATGTAATGATTCTTTCTCCCTGGACATTTAATTTAGCAACCATCTCTCTGGACTGCACACTAGAAAGGCATCAGGGAGAGGCTAGAATCTACATAACAGTCTCTCCTGATGTGTATTACAAAACCTTTTTATAACTAATTAAAAGACAGGAACAAAGGCTTAGTTAGGAGAAAGATATTTAGATACCCACAGGTGCATCTAGCCAATAACAAAAGGTCTGCTTTTCATGTTGTAATTTGCCAGGCATTTTAACAGCTGAAGAGCTTAAAGCATCTCTGTTGATGTCAGTGAGAATTACCTCATACCACATAAACAGGAGCAGTAAAAAATCTACAAATTTTATCTACAAAGGCTAATTTACTTCCAAGTACTATTGCATGAAAAATATTTTTTCATTTGAAAAATCTGTGCAGCCTAATGTCAGGTATTTACTTACAGAACAACATCTTTCACATTGCAGAAGGGAGGACTTCCACTCCCCCCCCCTTTTTAAATTTTTCTTTGCTTGTAATCTCATTTTCTATTTATTTTATGACTCAACAGTAATTTAAAAAATTGTCCTTTATGGGAAAGCACTACTGTACTTTGATATCAGGAAATTGTCCTAGATATGTATCCAAGGTCAACAACGACCCGTCCACCAGTTTTTGATGGAAGTCTTCCCAAAGTTCATCACATTTCTGCAAGGGTAGAAAAGAGAAAAATGGGCTTAGCAGTTAATTCCATTCCAAACCTGGGAGAAATACAAATGTAATTGGTAAAGCTTAATCTTTCTGAAGTTTTAAAATGTTCTTTTTGGTAATAAATCAGAGTTCACTGGTAAGATAAATGAAAATGAATACCTTGACTTCACAAGTTTTAATTCACAACCAAAGAAGATTCAGCTTAGTAACTAGTTTGTGTTTTGGTTCTTTCAAATAGTAACTGCTACATGAAAATAAGGATAACACGGATTCAAGGTCTTCCTCAGAGTTTCAGGTCCCTGAGGGTCAACAACACAGAATCTGAAGCTGCCCTAGTTCTTATGCCCAAGTATGTTCATTGATGGTGAACCTTTCTTACAGAGAAAAGAAGTACAACTGAAAATAGAAGAGTAAATAAAGGGAAAAATAAAGTGTGTTAACCCATCAGTTACAAGGATTTGTAAGCTTAGCTTTACTTGGTCATTTTTTAAGTAAAAGATGTGGAGACCCACCCTAAGAGAGGTTTTTCCATCCCATCAAGGCACGTTTAATGAAACGGTTGATACACAGACAAGAACTCTACCTGGCACTGCTAGAGAACTGGGATGTCAGATATGAAATATGCCAACATCAGCAGGCAAAATAAACAAAATCCCCCCCGAAGCTACAGTGCTTTTCCCCAGCCCCTTTGCAGCTCTGGGGTAGTCCCCAGGAGACACCCCTTGTGGTTTTCTGTTTTTTAAGAACATGTTAATGCAGCCAATGTGACAAGGACCCCATGGGGAGATTTTTTGCCAGAAGCAAATCCTGTTACATAGAGACATAATGCTTGAGGTCCTGGGTTCTCAGCTGAAGGAGTCATTAGTATGTGCTAAACATCCTGATCCCCCTTTTCTTTGCACATTTCAAAAATCCTGGACCTCCCCCCTTTGATGGGAGGAAGGCTAAGGGAGGGGAACACTGCTCTGCAGGGCTCTCATCCTCACCAGCAAGTGCAGAAAGCTATTCCCTAGTGTTTGTTTTATCATCAGCTACTATAGGGCATATTATAAATGCTGTTTGATGCCAGCCTTCAGTTCCTTCGTTTCCTACACTAACAGAGTCCCTACTGAATTATTACAATCTATTAATCATGCTTAAAAGTAATACCACATTTATTAACACAATATTTAATCACAGTGGTCGACAGAGCAGCACGGCATTAGATCATAGCAAGCAACTGTCAGTCTTGTGCCTGTGCCTTTGTATCTTGCTGAGACATATTTTGGACCAATTAAAATCATGGAGGTTTTCTAATGGGCTCAATATCCATTGCTGAAGAGCCCTTTAAGCCACCATCTTTCCTAGCATACAGAACATGGTCATTTAGGTGGATCTCTTTTGGAATCATCATTTATATCCTGGACTGTACAAATATATCATTCTTTTTTCACTCTAGGTTAAGGGATGCATAAATCTACACTTGTGATTATATAGGGAAAAAAATCAGGAGCAGAGATTTTGTAATATTGCCCACACAAGTCTCTTATTAAGAAGATACATCTAACATTCATCCCTACACCTAATAAAGATTAAGAGCCAAATTTTGGTCCTTTCACACATAATCACAAACTTCCAAGTGTAAAATCTAATAGTCTGCAGATACAAGATGAGGTGCTACAGCAAGATGCAGCAGCAGATCTTCCAGCTGTTTAATCTAAACCAATATAAATTGTACAGTATCTGAACTTAGTTTTTTAAAATCAAAACCACATCATGCCTTCAGTAGCAGGTAAGGGTGGAAGAAGGCAGCCATAGAGAAGGAAAGCCATCATTACACAGATTTGGGAAGACTGCTCTGTCTTAGAGTTTCTTGTTTAATTATATTATCCAGGAGGCCTTGCAAATAATGCCAGGTGGCTGAAAGCTGCAATGATAAGAAGTTGCAATTTCTTGTCACCAGCAGCACATTTGCTGACAGACTTCCCCCAGAGTTACAGCTGTCTCAGCAGGAAGTTCAGAGCACCTCAAGTCAAATTCCTGCAGTGTCCCCTAGAAAAGCCTGTTCTCTAAGCACTGGAAGAAGCTCAAAAGGCTAAAATGAACAGTGCCCTGCAGCCTGAGTTGCCCTTCAATTCCAGACTGTTGTGGAAGGCAAGTGTCCCATTAGATATCCTGTTTAGTGCCATTGGCTCAACAGTAGTTACACAGCACGCAGAGAGAAGCAGATTTGATCATTGTTAACATTCAGTTGAATTAAGAATCCAGATGGTAA
Organism: Brachypteracias leptosomus; assembly: GCA_013401335.1. Classification (NCBI taxonomy): domain Eukaryota; kingdom Metazoa; phylum Chordata; class Aves; order Coraciiformes; family Brachypteraciidae; genus Brachypteracias; species Brachypteracias leptosomus. The sequence goes on along the minus strand of VYZX01027897.1, from coordinate 87,729 downwards.
AGCTGCGTGTAAGGTACCTTGTACAAACTTGTCAATCAGCTGCTATCAGGACCAATTCTGGTCACCCTGATGATGTTGCCCTCAGTCAGCTACTTCATAGAACAGACATTGCAAATGTGGCACCTGGTCAGCAGAAAGTGTTTTGCACACCACCAATAATTTCTATACTTGGAAAACATGATTTAAGACAACGAAGACTTAAGGGAAAATCTGGATGTACACTTCTCCTCAACAGCCCAGATTAACTCATTTGCAGCCAAAATACTTTTCTTCCTCTTTCCACACATCTTACCTCTCCAATCATTTTCACATCTTCTCGTCCGTACCAATCTGGCTCATACACTTCATGAAGAGACTCCGTAAGCTTCTTTGAGGCATCTTGCATCCCTGGAATTAGACAGAAAGAGGAACACATCACTGCAAGCTCCAAGAAACAGTTGTTACATATCTTTATTTTGACCCACTATACTATTCCCTCTGCTGTGGTTAGAATAATGTTTTCAGGAGCTGAAAGAAAACCTTTTTTTTTTCACTCAGCTGCCTGAGGTAAATGAGAAATATCCCTCACAGAGGGATTAACCCATATTTATATGCAGAAAAATAAGTTTCTATCAGGTTAGGGATTCAATTTTCTATTCTGAACTAAACGTATCTGAACATGAGCAACAACTCAGAGGGCAGTCCTGCCCACTGAAGACATCTAATACCCCACTGAAACACTGAAAAGACAAATAGTGACCTGCCTTTGGTTACTCTCAGCAATTCCACCCTACAGAACAGCTTCCTACCTTGTCTGTGATGAGTACCACGCCAACCTATGTGGAAGAGGAGACCTCTCCAGGGTTAAAATGGCAGAGATTCATGGGAATTGCTGGCTGTAAAAATGGATTTAGGAGAAAAGCTAGAAGAGATCTGTGCTAAAGAAAAGTGCTTCTCAGAATAGGGGAGGTTGCACACAGATAGAACATACCTCAGGATCTCTCTGTTTCCTTGTTTTCAAAGATATTTAAGTCTCAGGAGCTTTCATGTGTAAAGTGAGTGTGGTTGAGCTTGCTATTCTTCTGCCCACAATAATGATGGTGACCTAAAGGTATGTTCATAATGAAGCAAAGGACTATCAAGAGCCGAGACAGTGTCTAGGGAAAAGAGATGCCTGAACTTGGGGAAGAGTGCCATAACGAACCTGGTTTTATGAAGAATTCCCAGTAGGTTTGGAAGCACGTGGAGCCCAATGCTTATTTATGCTTGCAGTGAGGTGGGGGGCTACTAAAAAGTGTGCTTTTTAATAACAAAGCCCTGCTCAGAGCACTGGTATAACATGAGAACTTAAGACATATTTCTTCCTTTTTTCTTTTGTGGTTAATACTTAGGATGATGTATCACCAGCTAAGAAAGAGTTCCTCAACAAAGGGGCTTTTTTTTGCCTAAAACACAGCAGATTACAGTAAAATACAGATGATCTTCACATATTTATTCCAGGCAGGACTCATTTAAGATCTTTAATGCCACTGCAAATTAATCAGCTGGAGAGGTAAGGCAAAACAAGTACAGTACCCCCGTACTTAAGAAGGCTGCTTGTGTCCACTCAGAAGCACAGACCAGGAAGGTCTGAGCACCCCTGCTTGCTCTTGATCCTTTCTGATACCTGACCTGCTGCCCTGAAGCTCACTGGCAGGTAGGGGAGCACAGCTGCTGGCTGATCCCTCCTGCAGCTTCCACGCAGCTCAGTCACAGCCCAGGCTGGGGCACAGCACCTTTTCCTACACAGACTTTCTTTTTTAAGTACTCCAGGACTCAGTATCTGCTTAAGAGAATGAGTAAAAGACACTTAATAGCCCATGCCTGAGTCACATCAAAGCTGCACCAACTTTCACACTTTTTTCAGTTCTGAGAATGGCCTCGATTTGTACCAGGAGGTGTTTAAATTGGATGTTAGGAAGAAGTTCTCTACTGAAAGAGTGGTCAGGCACTGGAACAGGCTGCCCAGGGAGGTGATAGAGTCACCATCCCTGGAGGTGTTCAAAAACCAAGCAGATGTGGCACTTCAAGACATAGTCTAGGGGTCAGGGAGATGTTGGACAAAGGTTGGACTTGATGATCCTGGAGGTCTTTTCCAACCTTAATGATTCTATAATTCCTGTAAAAACCACCCTTAAAAAACCCCCTATCTGCAAGTGGACATTACAATATTAGCTTCTCCAGTCAGGGGCTTCAGTCTGAAATTTCCAGAGACCAGGACCATCTGTCCTACTCCCCCTCCCACTGCATCCATGCAAGGTTTACTGCAATACCCCAAATGCATGCATAGGTAAATACCAATCCAGAGTCTTCCCATTCCCTGGGGCATAAACTTATAATGACCAATGATTTCTTTATTTGGCTGGTTTTCACATAGAATTATTTCTTATGCACTGATACCTTTAATGCATTATTCAGCACTAAAGTTAAGAGGATTAGTGTCTCAGCCATGGACTGCAGGCTGTCTCTCTCTGCTGTTTTTAACTGCTATCACTGAGGGAGATAAATGGTTTAAAGCAAGTCATTAAAGTACTAAGAAATGTGAGAAGAATTTTTACTGCTGACGAACAGTTAGAAATTCATATGTAATATCAATTGTTTCATTTAGCACTGCTTCTTCTTGGTAATTGGGTCATTTAATAACTACAAATGCCAAAAGAATTGAATCGCTTAGGTAAAATGATGCTAAATAATCCAGTTACTGAAGTTACTTGTCAGATTAAATAATCTCTATTTCTATGGGAAAGAGCCCCTATTCCTGGAAACCTAAAGGTCCATGTGGCAGAATCCTGAGAGTGATGGTGCAGAGACATCTCCACTAAACACCTTAGAGATGGCAGAGGGTATGTGACTCTTTGTCATCAATTCCAATGTACTCAAGCTCCCATGGAGATTGAGACTGGCCTGGGACCCCATGTTGGCCTTAGGACCCACATACTGTGGGGTTTCCTCACTCCCCATCAGGGAAATCTAGGCCAAATCATGGAGAAAATTCCATTTTCCTAATGGAAGGAGGGAGCTTGGTCTGGCTCTTGATATTTAACTGTTTGAGTGGGGAAGAGATCTTCATGTGCCATTCTCCAGGGAAATGACCTATCCTGCCATAAGGAGTGTATCTGTTATTGCTAGTTACACATTAGAGTCTCCACTGGAACAATTCAATCATTTCATAATTCATTACTAAATTCTACAGGAAGATGATGAATAGTTTTATTGCTTCTAAGAAATTACATGATTGATTTTTAGATTTGTGTGTCTGGAGGTTACGTGCAGTTCTGTCAGCCACAGACTGACAACCAGGCAGTCAAACTGCTTACAGAGCTCCAAGATCCCCCCTTTCTGTAGAGTGGTTATTATTTTTCACTACATAAAGCCACCTGAAAAGTGTGGTGCTTCTTTTCCATGACGCAGGATTCCTTTTTGCCTCTGCCACCTTCATGCAGGTTTGTATCTCCTCACCTGCACTGCTACTTGCAAAGAGCTTGCAGTAAAGAATGGGAGGCTGATTTAGGGTTTCTTAAACAATTGGTCCAGAAAGTCACCTACAGCTCTCAAAAACTTAAAAAAAAATAAATCATGAAGTAGAGAACTCAGATACACGTTGCCAAGGAGACTGGAAGAGACAGAAGACTGAGGCTTGAGGTAGCTATGGGGGATAGCAGAGTCTCATCAGTACAAACACCACCGAGACAGAGCAGACGTTAAACTCTCATGAAGCTGAAATTAAACATCACATAAAAGCTGTTCAGAAGTTCAGCAGCTTTATGACATGGTTCCTCCGAGTCCTTGAGTAACCATCAGTAAAGATGAAGAGACACCTAAGACTAAGAAGCATCTCTGAGAGAAAGAAGGAATCTGAATACAGCAGAAATTTAAGAATGTGTGCTGCTAAGCCTCAAATTGCCACGTATATTAAAATGAAGGGATAAAGGGTTGTAAGAAGGCTCAATTGGCCATTCCTTGCTTGAACTGCACATGGATCTTGTACTTGCAACTTCTAATATTCAGTCACTCAAAAGTCATGCAGAAAAATGAAACTTATTACTGGAGTTCACACCGAACCATGTCCATAAAATGCTTTTAGCTGGTTAGCTATCTTGCCAATTCCTGAACCCCTTTAAAATTAACTTGTATCACACCTGCAAGAGCACAAAGAAGTCAAGTGCAGTATATTCCAATGACATGATCGACCTTTTTCCCTGCAAAATGAGTTCAATGACAGCATCTCTCCAAGGTTCAGATGTCCTAGGTGCAGAAATCCCACTCCAGTACCTAAATATGGGTGTTCCCATGCTTTTGTACACAGTCACCCCAAAATCTTTTAATGATGGCAGCCCTTCAAAGGATAGCAACAAAGACACTGGAGCAGTTGCTGAATCTGCTTCTACCATCCAAAACCTGGAAAGGTCTTTGCCACTGCTGAACTAGTCAGAGTTGGGGAAGCCCCAGATAGAGTTCTGTGCTGTGGACTACTGTCCTCTCCACAGCAGGAAGGTTTGTCAATACATATGCCAAGGGTGCCACTGGTGGCTTGTTGGCTTTGGAGAATAACACCTTTCAGGCTCTTGTGAGCTGCTTATACCTGGGTCTTTTTGAAGACATGAGGATAATGAGGTGTGTGCAAACACTTTTCATTCTCAGTAGGAAAGTCAGTCCAAATTCTTTTCAAATATGGACTTAGGGGCTGCAACAAGAGAAAGATGCTGAATAGAAAAAAGGCTAAAAAGGCAAAACTTGCACAATGAAAAACTTCACACCAAGTTAAAAACAAAACCTGGTGCAAAGAGTAGCCCATGAGGCAGTAAACCACCAAAAGGACCACAAATGCACAAAGTACTAGGAAGAGAAAGGGAAATAAAATGAAGCATGGCAAGAATTGTTGTCACCAACAGGGAAATCCAAGCAGCATGTAAACAGTCAGCCTACATGACAGAAAAGCCATCTGGCCAGCAAACAGCCTTATCACGCCACTGCTTCTGAATATCCATCTGACAATGGGTGTGGGGAAGGGACAACTGAAAGACAAGAAAGTAAAATCAGCATCCAGTGGGGCCCTGAAAATGACTGATGCTGAAATTTCCACTGAGAACATGCAAATCCCTAAAGGCAAAACACCTTTTGTCTGGCACAGGATTTCCCTCACCCAGCCCATCCAGCAAATAATAGATGTTCAAAGGCATTAAGCTACTGCTTTGCTCCCCATTTCACAATTCCCATCAAAAAGAGCTTTCTTGCCTATCAACAGCTGCTGAAGCTTTATTATGACACAGTCATTTCCAGCAGTGTTAATACTAATTTGTAAGATTTTCCTTGCTGGACTGGAGCCAGGTTAAAGTATATACACATATATATATATACATATTTATATTTACCACACACACACACATATATATGTATATGTATATTAGCCATTACTGTCCCTTTCAGTCAGCAATTATTATTCTCTTCCCTTTAGTACTTTGCCTCCAACTTCTCCAGAGAGGAGACGTGAGAGAGAACACTCCACATAGAGTGCTGAATTTACCAATGTCCAGTAGGATTTAAATGGCTGTTTAATTAATCACTGATATTTAATCACCAACGACTGAGCTTCTGCTACTTAGATTTTCAGTGTAGTATTGAAAGAGATCATGTTTGATTTTTAAACTTAAAAAAAAAAGCCAGATTAAGCAGTTAGAAATACATGAGAAATCACATCACTGCAGGGAGCATGGAGACCATCATCCACCTTGTAATACCTGGAAACGTTACAGTTGTGGAGATCAAGCAAACCCTTGCCTTGCATGAGGTATTTCATACTTTGCATTTGCAAAGATGAGTAACAAGATGTGTACATGTTGTGGGTGCTCAAAGTGCATGCAATGTGAGAACTTGGGCCCTGCACACAAAGGACAGCCAAGGATGAGCCCTGCATGTGAGACTCTACACACGAGTTGACATAGAAGGTGAAGAATTCCAAGCAACAGGCTAAAACTCCTGTGCTGGATCCAAAGCAGAAATGTGGACTACTGATGACAAAAGCAGTATTACTTTTATTTGTCTTTGGATACCTTAAACAAGTCTACTTGTCTCATTTTTTAAAAAAAATTGTATTATGAAAACATGATGTAAAACTTAAAAATCACCTTTGATGGCTGCTAAATATCCTCTCAGCTCTCTCTGGAGCCTGGAACCCTCTGCCTGGAAAAGAAAAAAAAAGCCAAAAAAAAGCAAGGAAGTGAAAACACATTTCAGTTATGTTATTGCAAACACATTTCAGTTATATTTTATGCCATAAAACATGCATACAGTATGTCAAACTTAACAACAAAAAGCAATTTCAGGAGCTATCTGATGAATAGTGTCCCATGTTGCAAGGATGCACAGGTTCATAGAGAAAAGGTGGTCTGGCCAAGATGCTACACATCGTGTACTCCCTAGGCTAATATTTCTGGGTTTATTTTATCAGTCATATGCACAGGAAGAATTAGAGCCAAAGATAGATAGATAGATATTTTAAGGCCAAGGTCCAGTTCAAGTCAGGTTGGCCAACATCCTAACACAAAGAAGCATAATCAAGACCAGTTGGACCTCCAGTGGAAACCACTCCAGTGAGGCCAGTCTAGACTTGCAGAAAATCCATGCCCTTACATAAATGGCTTGCTACTCTTGCAAACAGTTTCCCAAGTATTTCAGCATTTTAATATTTTGCAGGCAAATAACTACTAAAAAACAATAGCACGTGTTGTGTTATTTAGCCTGGCTAGTGCATCTTGCAAGTCTGCTGTGAATTCTCAACTGTTTCTTTGGAAAATGCATCAAACTGATCTTTATCTTGTACCAACAGCCTTTGAAAGACCCTGAATAGACACAACAAAATGGGTGCTTTGCTTTACCTCTGACTGCATCACAAGTTGGGCTACACAGCTCGTAGGATTTGCAATAAAATCTGTGCTACACTATAGCACATACTTTATTGCTAAAAAGCTATTGTTCAGGACACCTTCAATTTTGGATCCTGGAAACACTCCACATTTATCAAGTTCCCAATATCCTCCAAATTATTTATTTAAGCAGTTGGAAACTACAGGACTATCAGCTTACAGTCACATTTTCTCACATACAGCTACACCATATGGAAAAATCAAGCTGGAAAATATGACTGACTGCTTTGGACTTTCTCTCATATTTTCCATGTGAAAGAATTCAAAAGGGTGCATGTGAGAATACTTTAGAAGGCAGAATCTCAACTGGTATAAGCTGTTATAACTCCACTTAAGTCAAAGGACTTGTGATGTCAGTAAAGGATTTGCCATCAGCGACAGCGATGCTCAGAGCATTCAGACTTAGAGGATCAGAAGAAATTCAGGTTGAAAGGGACCATCTGGGGTTTAGAATCCATCTACCTGAAGACACACTAAACCCAAACGGTGGTTCTCAAAAACTACCTGCCTCACCAGTACACACATTGCAATGCAGATTACACCCCCCAAAGTCACTTGCCTCTCCCGGCTCCCTGCAGGGAACTGGAGGCCTTTAGAACTGAATCAAAACCCCCAAATTGCAAAGCACTGTAAGAAAAGAGCAACTGTTTTAAGGTCTTGGAAGTACTGAGGGATTTAGAAGGTAAAAATGCCTGAGAGATTCACTCTATGGATTCAACAAAAAGAAGGTTGCTTTTCTACTAATTTGATCTGAAGTGAAACTCCTTTTTGAACCTAAATCCATTAGCCAGCTAAATTCTGAGCACAGGAATAGACCCAACACCTGAGAATCTGCAGAAAAACAGCAAGAGTGCAGGAGCACCCAGCCCATCAATCTGTCTCTGGTTTGGGACCATATTTGATACTCCAGGGAAAGGCAAACTCTTCCCTTGTTTTGGGGTCAAAGCAGGGGCCAAACAGGCACTGGCTGAGTAACCAGTGGATTAAATCTCAGGCTTAATTTCTCAGAACTGAATAGAAAGTTCTGAAAGAAGTGGTAGCTTGATTTTGTGCCCTTTCAGAAAATATATACACATACATCCTAATGTTTAGTAAAAAGTACTACCCTAATGCATTACAACACCACATTTTGTCATCCTACATAACACGGTAGCATCCTAACACACTTGAGAAGGTGATTTTTTTTGACTTCTTTTTGTGCTAGGATGGGAGGCAGCAAGGTGACAGAAGTTGTTTGCTTTCCATGGAGCAAGGCGTTAAAGTGAACAACACTGTCACAGAGGAAAGGAGACTGAACCCAGGGGCAGAATTTCATGCTCTTGGACCTGAAGAGGAGTATTTGTAAACATGTGGCTGAAAGAGGAAGGAAGTTTCCCCCTTAGACATGCCAGTCTCCTTCTGGGAGGAGACCTGGTACTCTGAGAAGTCACATGAAGGTAGAGAAATTCCATTTCCAATTCATATCTTCTTTGGCCTGAGCACTTGTGGAGAAGATGGCTGGACTCTTCATGATGGTCCAGCTGAACAAAGGCCCATACAAAAACAATTTTTAGTTATTCAAGAATTTCTGATGTTTCAGAAGCACCAAACCACAGCTGGAAGGCTCAGAACCCTGTTAGCTCTCCTAATGTCCAGTAAAAGGTCTGTATTTACTCATACACATGTTGTTTTGTCACTGGGACTAACTAGCACACCACAAAAGGCACGTCAGGGACACACACCGCTCAAACACTACGTTTTTAACTGCACTGCTGTGTAGTTTTACAACCAGTACCCTAAACCACTGTGAGATCTATTGTGGGTGATTAGTGTTGTGCGTCATCAGCAACCACTGCTCAGGAAAACATGATGCAAATATTTTGCCATATGTGCTGTTATGAATTCTGACAATTCATTCAAAAGAATAATTTCAACATTCAGCTCCTTCAGTCTAGGTTATTCACAGGTCACAAAGCACTGAAATATCTAAGCAGCATAGAGCCATATGAATTTTCCCTCATTAGCAAAATGTTGGATGACACGTGAATTTAAAGCATCCATGGGCAAGTGTCAGCTCCCACTGAATTTGAGATAATCTCCCAGTTTCAATGGCAGCAGAATTAAGACCTTTCTATAGAATACCAGAAACAAAAATTTGCATCAAAAGTCCTCAGCCCTGTGAGTTCTGCAAAGCGTGCCTCTGGTCTATACATTTTGCTCCAGTAAACTCACTATTAGTGAAGATAGATATATTTTTATCACCTAACAAACTAATTCATATTCACAGGATGAAAATACTGCATTGCTGGCTCTGCACATCCTGCAAACTGTGACATACAGGTTTTTAAAAGCACTGTTTAAAAGATTGCCACATATTTCATATTGCCCCATCTCGATGTTTACTGATACGCTCTCCTTCCTGGTCTATCAGATGAAAGTACCTGATGGTGGTTCTGAAACCACTGCTCCAAGTATCTTCATTAAGGCTATCAATTTGGTTAATTGAGATGCAGCTTCTTGAAGAAGGATGAAAAGTAAGTGTCATTTTGCAAATGTTGTGCTCCTCTGAAATGAGATTTCCCAAGAAAGCACTGATGCTTCCTTTATCATTTCATAATTTCTTTTATTTGTTCTACATGACGCAGTAAAATGAGTCAGAGTTTCATAATATGCAAGAAAACTCCAGAGAGAAATCTCCATAGCATACTTAACAGCAAACTTCTCACAATCAGGTTGCTTGATAACAGCAGGCATGTTCTCAGCGGGCTCCAGCACCAGAAATCAGTGCTCTTAGCTCACCTGGCCAAACTCAACATAAAAATTACTGAAAATTTGTCAAGCTGATTAAACTGCACCTAAGAGCGAGGGAGACAGGCTAACAACCCAAACCAACATCCCTCATCAGGAAAATCAACACAGCTCTCCACAGTCACGTCCTGACCAACAGTTTGTTACTCTGAGCACTGGAGCCCAGTCTGTCGCTGTCAGATCCCCTTTTCTAGTCTCTGGCCTTATTACCTGGCCAGTATTACGTAGCCAGCAAAGACACGTGTCCCCAGTGAGATAAGGAGGCTTAGTCTTTCAGGATCTTGTCATCTACAGCCACAGCTCTTAACACATCACTGCAGCAGCATTACACCTTTTCTGTGCTACTGATCCTTGTATATGTTTAGTTTTGGTTTCCTATTCAAAGAACATTCTTTAAGTTTATCCTAATGCTGGAATTAAGACAAAGAGAACCACAGCACCGTTGGCTGCAAGACTGATGAGACCTACAAAAACTTAATGACTAAAACCCATAAAAGACATGGTTTGTGTCTTATCAGCTTTTGCTTCCTGATGCATTAGAAAAATCACTGCTTCCACTCAGGAATGAAAGGCCACCTTGCCTCCATGAAAGCTGGAATTGGATGACCTATTTGCCAGGCATCATTTATTCACAGCTTTCCAGGCAGAAGAGAAGAGCTTGATTTTTCTATCATGTCACATACAGGGTGCAAACACAATACATCTTTACAGGAAAGGTCAGCACAGCATGTGCTTGATACCAAAACCAAATAAATCACTCCACTTTAATGAGTATCAACAGCACTGTCAATGCTGAACCTCAAGCACAGGTTAATTAACAACCTGCGCCATAGAAATGCAAACCAGATGATTATCAAAGCAGCTCCAAGTCTAATACTGGAATTTTGTCTTTCCATTGCTGAGACATCAGGGAAATAGCACAAAAGAAAGCATTGTGGGTATCACCTGGAAGACATCCTTTATTGTAATGTGCAGTTCTTAGCTGCAGTGTAAAGCAGCATAGTCTCTCTGCTCACAAACACTTCAGGCAGTATTTACTGGAAGGTCTTTTAGAGAACTCAGAAGTATTAATGCAAAGGACTATTGCATTAACTGAAGCTAAACAAAAGATAAAGCTATTGGGACAAATCCATAATTCACTATGAAATATATCTGCATACCACAGCACCTACTTTACCATTTCTCAGACTCCTCATAGTTTATAGAGCTGGCTCTCAAATTTTGGAATCTTTTTCTTAAAGAAAGACCTTTCTTCTTTTCTCTTTCTGCAAGCTGTTAGAAACTTGAGTTTTGAATTATTTGTCCAGTGTATCACTTGGATAAAGTTGGGTTTGCAACCTTCTCTGGAAACACAGAGGTTTTTGGCATCCCAGTGCCTACCCAGGCAGCACCAAATTTACAGTCCAGCCACTAAAAAGGCTCAAGAGTAAGATTTTCATCTTTCTAGATATTAAGTAACATGATGAGTTGAAATAAACTGCATCAAATCAGACTCCTTAGACAATCTGGACTAATCCAAAAAGTATGAACTCTCACAGTAAGGAGCAGCAAGCTCTACCTCGTGTTAGAAGTGACTCCCAGTAGCCAGGTGAGAAAGTTCTGTGCCCACAGTGACACTGAACTGACCCTTTCACTGAACCAACGATCTCTATTTCAGGTGAGGACTGAACAGAAAATGCTTGGCACCCTCCTTAAATGAAATTCCAGCCTTTTTGCCTCACAACTAAACCTCTCTTTCTCAAAGTTAGGATCTTTCACACCTACTACATCTTCCTACAAGCACATTTATGTCCTCAAAGTAGGGCTCAGACTCATGTTTTTGAGGAAAATTTGGGGTGTGCAAAGACAGCAAGTGCAGAGTCTACAAGTCTATGGCTAATAACAATCTATACATCCTAAATGTCGAGCTGTATTTCCCGAACTTCTACACGGTCTGTTTATGACCATAGCTTCATATCCAGAACTATATTAAGTAACATATATAAGCTATATATTAACAGGTCTGGGAGAAAACTGTCCAGAAATGTTTGTTGTGAACTGCACCATGTTCAATCCACATCTTAAATCCCAGAGCTGGGCCATGTCAACTATCCCCAGGGTCAGTTACCCCAAAAGGCTCCTGAAGAAACTTACACCAGATTGCTCTAAAAATAGTCAGAAATAACTTGATAATTCAACCGCACTGCCTGGGAGAAAACAATCAGCACAGTTACTAAAGCTGCAGAGGCATATTAGTTCACATCCAAGGGGCAATCAAAACCAGCCCAGTGTGACAATGGTTTAGACTTTAGATTTGGAGCAATCAATAGGGAGAATCAAAAAAGCAAAACAGGAGACCAGCCGCTCTCTCCTTTGAAGTGAGGAATTAGTCGGAATGGATCTAGGCTGTTCCTGCAGAGATAATTTTGCAACACAAAACAGAGAGCCTCACCTTCCTGGGTATGCTGCCTGACTGGAAATTAATGAGGTTGAGATGAGATTTAATGGTACACGATGTTTCTTCTTGTCTTGGGAAAAAAAGGCCCCACAGACATAAGATAATTATTAAACATACATTTCAGGATGAAATGGTAATCAGCAGAGAAACCCCTCGCACAACCCCCAGAATACTTTGCACATTATATTGCTTGTATTTGGCTTAGTGGTCATCCAGTATCTGAACACACTTTGGGATTGCCCCTGAAAAGATGCCTGTCAGATGCAGTCCCCCAAATGCAAACACTTCTTGGATAACAGGAAAAAGCTCCCTCCTAGTTCTAGATTTTGTTTTCCTGTGTCCAGTTCACTTCTGAGTATCTATCAGTGACAGTATTTGGCATCACCTTTGTGGAGACTCCTTTCAAGGAGTCTCCTATGGACAGAGCTGTATTGAACCAAAAATACGTTGCAGATTAACAAGTATCAAGAATCCTCTGCAGTTTAGGATGATGTTCTACAGACAACCAAGGAAGTCTGAGTATCAGCTAAGGAGAAATGGAGTCCCCCATTCAGAGTAATTTTAAAGCTTGTACTTTTTGTTTATTGCTTGTTTTTTTTTCCTTCATCTCAAGCCCACACACAAGATCAGTAAAATTATGGTGTCCTAGGTGAGGACATAAGGTGGGTTTAAAGATGGTCAAATAGATCTAATGGAAACCTAGTAATTTCCAGATAAAAGAAGGTGTTTGCAGAACAGAGACTGAATTTCATGTGACTATAACTGAAGCTCCCCTTCTTCATCAAGTCTTTCATTCAGCTCCAGATTAAGACACCCATGACTGTCTACATGAGTTGGGGGCCTCTCCTCATCTTAGAGCCAATGTAGATCTCTTCAATGCAACCTGTGGAGTCAGGAGGGCAGCTAAAATCTTATGGTCAAAACCAGTCACCACCATAGCTGCCTAGTGCCATTTGTGATACACCCACAAATGACAAGCACAAGTGGTCCTAAGGAACCATTTCAGCACAAGTGTCTGGGCAGACCCAATTCAAACACAGGCACCCACTTTCAGGTGTCACAATCTGGAACTGGATCACTCTCCAGGGGCAAGGTTCAGCTACCAAAACACATGAGTCTGTTGCTGCTGGAGATGCCATGGGGTGCTTGAGAGGACCACAGAGCCAGCAGGTCTGGAGCAACAGCTGAGGGCCAGGTGGGGCACTGTGAGGCACATCAGGTGCCTACGTGTAGGTGGTGAATCTCATCTTGGGCATCTTAACTCATGGATAAGTTTTAAGAAATTAGTGGTACATCTGATGCAAAAAGAACATTTCAATTAATGTTAATTGACTCACAGAACAATTTTAAGACAATGTTGTGCCTCAGCTGTAAGGCAGCTAAGTGTGCTTGTATGAAATGAAGATTTATGCAGGATAAGCCTTTTCAGAACCCACAACAATTACACCCAAGGAGCAGCTTTTACTGTTGGGCACAAAGAAGCAGGTTCCCCTCACCCAACAGAAGAAAAAAAAAGGCTCTTCATTTTCATCTAATTCTATAAACTAGCAATGACAGCACTTTATATTTTTGCTGTATTCTGAAGTCATGGAGAGCTGCTTTTGTAGTAGCAACTGCTATATGTCTATGTGTACATACATGATACATAATGCTAATGCTTTAAACACTAAAATATATCTTAACTGTAAATTAAAAGAAGTCTTATAACTACATATGGAAAAATAATGTGAGGTAAATATACATAGACATTAAATAGCATAGAAAAATGGAGCAAGTACTCTGAGTCATTAAAATATGCTTGGGGATAAGAGAATTCTTTACTTCCTGGCAGAAAAAGAAAGTGTAAGATGTAGTTGTTTGAACAACAGAACAGAGGTAATTTCAGGTAAATCCCCAATGGACTTGATGATATTTTCACAGTCGAGAGAAATATGCAGGAATTGTCTTCCCC
>VYZX01027897.1:0-73586 GCA_013401335.1 Brachypteracias leptosomus | reverse complement strand
AACTTCAGGATAAATTAAGAGGCTGAGCACATCTACAATTAGCTGGGCAGAAAGAAATGTTTAAGCCTCAAGAAATTTCTTGCAACCTACTGAAAATCTGTGCCACACTGTGTCATATATTTATATATGTTTTGTTTGTTCCTCAAGTTTTGATTTAAAGTGGCAATTTTCAGTTCACAACAGTACAGCTGTATTCACTGATAAAAATCTAAATGTTTTTACTGCTGGTTTCAACTGCAGCAGCTTTACTGCTTCTGATAAGGGAAGTCCCAAGGCTGTGCAAAGCCACTGTGCTCTGTTCTCTCCAGACATGGGATGACTCAGTTTCTCCATGGTAATTCATCTGGGTTGTCAAGTCCAGAAGGGGCTCTTATCCAGCTGTACTCAGAAAGAGGTGGGAATGGATCACTGGGGAGTCTAAACGAGCTCTTCCTACAGATAGATCTGCTGGACACATCCTTACACACAGCCTTCTGCTCAGTTTGCTACATACCCACCATCCAATCTGCTATTCAGCCAAGGAATAGCACGTTAAGATTTCAGGGTTTTAATTATCTGTTTCCTGGTAATGAGCTCTATGTTCTTTCTTTTTTCTTTCTCTATCCTTTCCCTCAGCTGAACTAGGAGTCCTCATTTATATCTTTGGAGAGTATTCATAAGAAGATCATTCTACACTTAATAGCAGTTAACCTCCTAAGTGTTGCAGGCTCAATCAGGTAGGGAAACAAGAAAAATTAGACCATTTTCACAGCCTTCAACTTAATAGGATCCCCAGAGCCCACGTGGCACCAGCTGTTACAAACAACTTACAAAGATAAACAGAACTGAAGTGACAGTCTTCCTCAAAACCAAATGAAGGTAGGTGAGAAGGATAGGGAATAGCTAAATCTAAGTGAGGTTGCAAGAAACAAAGTAAAGTTTGGACATTCTCTTGAACTGCCTCTGCCATAGAAGGGCCTTGTTAGGCCAGCAACCACCATGGAGACAGATAATCCTGGAGTGAACAACAAAAGATGGGACAGCCTCTAAAAGGCATGCTTCTGCTTGCAAGCCACCTGCATGGCCCACATCAACAGTGTGGGACCTCAGCACAAAGATCCAGCACCCAGGCTGCCTTTTTATTATTTAATATCTAGATTTTAATTTTGTGTTTTCTAAAGGCTCTAGAGTTGCAGAGATAGCTTTGAAAGCAGGACAGAAAGAGATGGCTGCCTGAGTTTACAGAAGACAGCAGTTCTGCAAGGTATTCATTAGTAAGAGTGATAATTCAGATGCACAGAATCACAGCATGGGAGGGGTTGGAAGGGACCTCTGGAGATCTGCTAAAGCAGAGTCACCCAGAGCAGGTTGCACAGGATCGCATCCAGGCAGGTTCTGAATATCTCCAGAGAAGGAGACTCCACAACATCTCTGGGCAGCCTGGGACAGATTCTGCCACCCTCAGAGCAAAGAAGTTTTTCCTTAAGTTCAGGTGGAACCTCCTGTGTTCCAGTTTGTGCCCATTGCCCCTTGTCCTGTCGTTAGGCACCACTGAAAAAAGTTTGGGAAAAGATGCAGACTGTAATGCTTCATATCTTTGCATTGCTAGTAAGTTACAAATCAAAGCACAGACAAAACTAAGAAAACTTAAACAATTTATATGCTTCTTATTGGAGAACATGGTAGAAACAGTACTTCTGCAGTATTTTTCTCCCTTGAGCACAAGAGAACTCTTTGAGAGCGAGCCCAGCAGAGCATAATAAACATGTGTGATCAGTTTATTAAAAGTACAAACAGTCCCTTTCATTTGGTGTGCCAGTGGACCTCACCTAATCTGCATGTGCCCCTCAAGAGACTTGTAGTAGTTCTCTCTGCACTTCTCCCTACCCAATTCCTCCTCACTGTGGCCCCAAGTCACATTTGCATCCGGATTTAGCATCATGCAGAGTCCTTGACTGTTTATTACTGCCTCTCTGAACATCAAAGGAGGAGGAAATAAAAAGGAAGCAATGCTAAGATCCTCCTTAGCCCTTAGCAAGACTTTCAGCTGAAAATCACCATTACAGAAAATTCTTGGTAAAGGACAGAAAAAACCAACACTTGAGACAATTCTGCTTAGAAAGATTTTTTTCTCTTTCATCTTTCTTCTTTTATTTTTTAAATTTGACTCAATTTTTAGCTAAAAAAATATCCCACAAAAATGTCTCTCCATGGGGATGCTCCAGCTGCTCCTTCTGCACCCAATATGAACCTCACAGAGGCATTTTATTTCTAGTAACAGAGTTCCTAGCTGCGCAAACAGCTGGCACATTGACAGCAAGGATAAGCAAGTAAGAAGAAAGAAATGCTCAGTTGACATCTCAGCGTACTTGGAGAAGAGGAAGGGGAAGAAAAGAGAAAATATAACATCTCTGCAGGGTTTCAAAGCTTGCTTCTTCAGGCCTATTAAATCCTACTAGATTCTTTTATTTCCCATCATTTTCATCTTTGGGGAAGACAGAAGATCTACACAACAGCCCAGCAGCTCTTGAAACCTCCCTCCCTTCTACACAGAGGAAAATAAATGCTAAGTGACCAAAAGATGCAAGAGCTCATGAGCATTCGAGCAGCCAGGGTGCAGGGTTTGTGTTTACATGGAGAGGACAGAAGTGTACGTGGTAGGACTAATTCAGGTCAGAAATTGCAAACACTGACATTACCCCATTTTTACACCGTGTAAAATGTGTGGGAGTAGTTCTCTCACCCTCCAGAGCCTTTCTATAAGAGCTCTAAATGATAGCTCACAAAGAGGACAGATACCTCAGTCCATACTTACATAACAAGATGATTTTCTTGGTGACATTAATACAGCCCATGGGTAGGCATTAATTTGTACTAGAAAACTACTATATAATTAATCACCTTGGAGCCAAAAAGTCCATCCAACAAAGCAAGAAGCAATTGAGGTTAGAATTTAGGATTGTACTGAGAGTAGATTATAAACTCTTTGGGGCACCTTTGTTTCCATGTGCTGTGTTTACATTAGGAGTAATTGAGCACTGCTCCCCAGGATTGCTTCATCAGCTCTGCCAACACAGCCCCCTCCACTGGCAGAGAGCCCAAAAACCACACTGTAGTCTGAAACTATTCATCTACCCAGCCTTACCCTGGGCTGCACCAGAAGAAGTGTGGCCAGAAGGTCAAGGGAGGGGATTCTCCCTCCCTACTCTGCTCTCATGAGACCCCACCTGGAGTACTGCATCCAGTTCTGGAGCCCTCAGTACATGAGGACATAGACCTGTTGGAGCAGGCCCAGAGGAGGGTCACAAAGATGATCAGTGGGCTGGAACATCTCTTCTACGAGGACATGCTGAGAGTTGGGGTTGTTCAGCCTGGAAAAGAGAAGGCTTCAAGGACACCTCATTGCAGCCTTCCAGTATCTGAAGGGGGCCTACAAGAAAGCTCAGGAGGGACTTTTTACAAGGGCTT
This sequence comes from Brachypteracias leptosomus, assembly GCA_013401335.1. NCBI lineage: Eukaryota > Metazoa > Chordata > Aves > Coraciiformes > Brachypteraciidae > Brachypteracias > Brachypteracias leptosomus. The sequence continues at coordinate 70,139 of VYZX01027897.1, read as the reverse complement.
TTAGTGACAGGATGAGGGGTAATGGCTTTAAACTGGAGGAGGGGAGATTTAGATTAGATGTAAGAAAGAAGTTTCTCACTCTGAGGGTGGTGAGTCACTGGATATCAGGTTGCCCAGGGAGGCTGTAGATGTCCCATCACTGCGTGTATTCAAGACCAGGTTGGCTGGGGCTTTAAGCAACCTGATCTAGTGGGAGGTGTCCCTGACCATGGCAGGGGGATTGGAACTAGATGATCTTTAAGGTTCTTTCCAACCCAAACCATTCTATGATTCTTCTCACTTCATAAAACCATTATTATTATACACCACTGATGAAAGCAATCCACAAAATGAAACAAGGAAATAAGTCTCTTCTTTGTAAGAAGGCAACTACAGAGCTGCATTTGGTTGGGGTGGGTTCTGTTCTCAATTTCACTATTGAAAATGTAAAAATACATTGTCACTCTGCTGATCCCAAACGGTTTGAACATGATGGTGTTATATGCGATTACAACATGTCCTTTATTATGAGCCCATTTCTTAGCCCTCTGCATGCACAAATCCAACTGTTCTTTCTGTTAGAAAATAGCAGAACAAAATCTTATGCCCCCTTCAAAAAATAAATCTTCTTACCTCTTACCCTGTAACACCTTCTTCAAAACCAGCAAGTTCAAATACACCATATTCTTAAGACATAATTAAAGAAACTGAGAAAGTAACTGACCTCTTGCCGTTTGAAGTTTTGAACATATTCTTCAAACTGTTCATCTTTTGTTTCATCTGCTTTTCCTAATTTTTGAAGGACCTATGTTGAAAAGAATAAGAAAAAGGAATAATTTAATATTTATGTCACAAAACAAAAACGCTGCTACTTTCAACACTCGTGTTCTTGCGGTTAGGCTTAAACAGCAATTTATTTTTGGAGGTGTTCTGTGCACTACTGCTTCCAAAGTTCACACAGGAAACCATTTTGTCAAAATAAAAAAAGAAGAAAAGCAGGAGTATAGTGTGTGTGTGGAAATATACTTCAAAGTATGGAGTCCTTGGGGAGTATGTGGGGGTTTTTTTTAACGAAGCAACTTTTCTTTTAGCAAAGAATCCCAGGGTTTCAAAGCAAGGAAGAATGAGGGAAATTTGCTGGCAGTGCAAGTTGTCCCCCCTTTCAGACAGAGAAAGAAAGAAAAGACACAGATTAAATTAGGTTTTTGTTCTGTTTATGGCTCATTACATCGAACGCATTAACACTATATTGAAAATCATGCAGATAAGGATAAAGTCACAGAGAATGAAGAACTGCATGAGAAATTGTTACAGCTGATGCTTATTTAAAACTTCCATTGGCATTCATATTTGGTCCCCGCATTAACTGAGGAGAGGATTGTCACCCACTAGATAATAAATATACTGCAATATGTCCTCAATAAGGGGCTATTCATGTCATAGCTATCTCAAAATTAATGTGACACAGCTACACTTTGCACTGTATTTAACTACAATAAATACATTCTATTATTAAATCCTGGCACTATCCATTCATTTTAATATTGAAGACTTTGATGTAGATGCAAATAGGCCTCACCCTTCCTATCAAGCAAAGCCTAAATCTTTACAGAGTACTTGTGTGTGGATGAACCATCTCACACAGTGATGTTTGGGTTGCTTGCCCATGACAAATTGACCAAACTTTACATTTTCACGGAAAAAAACAAAAACAAACAAATGTAAGAAACCCACAAAATCGAAACATTAGCAATTAACTGATAGTATGAATAAAAATACAAACATCATCCCCTGTTCTCAAAACAGAGCTCCAGTCCTGTCACGTTCTCTCTCCAACCTCCTGCCTCTCCCAACCCCAGCCAGCCCCACACCATAAAACCAGGCTGCACAAAGGGGAACTTTTTACACTTTTACAGGTGGAAAGACAGAAAGAATGACATCAGTTGGGAAAAAAAAAAGACAAAGATCAGCCTTTTGCTGCCAATAGTTAAGTTTTAGCTTTTCATTTTTCCGGCTCATTCGGGCATTTTGGGTTGCCTTCAAGGCTGCTGACTAGTCCCAAAGACCTCATACACTCTCATCATCAACCTCTACATAAAATATTAAGAAGTACCCCAGGTGGTCTTAGAGAGGAATCATTTAACTTAACATTTCAAACCATCACAGGCCTTCACATTGCTCGTTGTCACCAATGAGCTGAACAGTTTGTCCCTGACTGTGGCCTGACTTTGATGCACACCAGGCAGCTCTCTGAAAATCCAACATTTCCTTTTCAAAGAGGTGGCTACCAGGGAAACCTCCTGACCACAGCAATACATTCAGATCATATTCACAAGAATACGTGGCAGGCATGTTAACAGTAGTCTGAGCAATAGGTAACAAACCACAACAAGAAAGGTTGACGTGATAAACTCTTTTCTCTTTCCCAAAATATCAATGGCACACCCCCAAGTCTCCAGATGTGCACTCAGGCCCAATAGCATAAGGGTCAGAAAGAAACCACCTACCTCTCACAGCACCTACCTCCTATGGTCTGGGGTTTTTTTATCCTATCTCCAACTTCCAATATCTCTACAGGTATCTAGCTCAACCGAGACTAAGATGCAGCGTTAGAACTTGGCATCTTCAAACACCAACCCTAATCTTAATCTAGGGTTACATTAAATAACCATTAATAACATAGATTCCCAATTTTCCCAATCCTAACCCAAAGCTGAACTACAGATATGTCACACAGTTGGAACTTGAAGTTCCAAGCCAGAGGCTTGGCATCAGCTAAAGATGCTTGTCCTCGTGGAAGTCCTGCAGCCAATGCCATACACACAGATGACTGGGATCCACTCTTTTCCTAAATGCAATCCTAATCCCATCCCCACAATTCTTTACAGAGACAGCAGATTGGGACTAGCCAGAGAGAGGTATTTCTTCTCTGAGTGGGTATTCAAGAGGAAGGCTGGGGCTAGAATAAACTATTCCTCACAAGTTCCTTTAGATCCCATCCATGGACCGCTGAGAGTTTAGCTCAGCATTTTATAACCAACCTAACAACTTTGTCACTGATAGAGAGAGGTGACCAAACTGAAGGTAAGTCTTAGAACTTATTTGTGCACTTCTGTCTCAAAGTGGAAGCCTCTTGTCAACAAAAGTTTGTAGTTTATTTTCACTCAGTTTGGTCACCACCTAAAGGGCACCTTTGGAGAAGGGTTAAGGCCAGATGAAGGGCTGTCTACACCACAGGCATGTTCCTCTAACTCCAACCCCGCTTGTGGAAAAGCTGAAATAGATTTTAGACACATTATTCATCTTGTTATATAGAGTACCTAGAACAAGATTCGAGTCAGGGTCTGGTTTAGGAAACCTGGTTTAGGATTAGGAAAAGACAAGTAGACAGCCTACTTAGCTGCTTAAGAGAAAATAGACTTAAAATGTCCAGGTTTCCAGAAAGCATCTGATGGCCCTTAAAGGTAAAATGAAGGCTATGCTCAGGAACAACAAGTGCCAAACCTCCCTTTAAGCCTCAATTCAGCCACCCTTCTAGATAAGGATTAGATTTCGCAACAGGAATAGCTCAGTTTATTAGTGATCCCTGAGGACAGGGGAAGGGTAGATGAACAGTGTTTTACAAAAGCCTTGGAGTGCTATATAACATACCAAAGAAAGGAGATCTGGACAGGTAAGTGGCTAATATTTTATGTTAGGTCCATGTGGTAGGTAACTCATATTGTGGGTTTGGATTCAGGCATTAGAAAAAGAAAGAGCAGAGGAACCAAAGCTGCTGCTGAATACTCAAAGGCCTGTAGGGGTCAAATGAGGTTTGGACTTGGAGAAGGCAGGTGGCTAGCATTTTTTTTTTTCTTAGCATGCCCATACAGAGAAATAATGTTTGGGCTTAGGGTTAAGAACATCTATCAATATGTACGAATAGCCTGTGCCATTTAAAATAAAATAATTTTTAAAACTTAAAGAAACAGACATGAACTGAATCTCAAACACTGTACAGTCAAGTATTCTGTAGTCTTCTGAAGACTGCATAAAATAGCTGGTGAACATGATCACCCTATCCAAAATGACAGGTAAAAAGCTACCACATTTAATATAAGTAGACTAAAACTGAAACAGTTGTTTTATTTTCTTCTCAATTTACCTGTGGTCTCCAAACATGATATTGTATGATTTGCTTAATGCACTGAATTATGTTAAAGGATCTAAAACAAATATCAGTGTTGACCCAGTATGTTGCTAAGGATATATGAACTAAATAACTCCAATTAGCACTGAGAACAGAGTAAAAGCTAAATTCGATCTGATGGCAAACTTAGATGCTGTCAAGTGAATAAATGTAGAGAGGAATTGTCTGGCAATGTGGCACTGAGATAAATAAATGACAGATTCTACACAAACACATAAAATTTGAGTAAGGACATCAAGTGTGTCTGATATCATTCATAAATCTCATCAAGAGTACAAGTATAGATACAAAATGCAGAATATTTCCATCTGGGGATGTTTCATCTTCAGTAAACCTTTTGGAAGTCATAAGACTAAACAGTTCCTTTTCAGTCTTCTAAATGCCTTCATTTACTAAATGATACATTTCAGTTCTATAAGGATCTGAAGTGTTAGGAATGAAAAGCCAGCAATTTGCTGATTTTGATTTAAAATGATCAATTTTACAATGCCTATGAATGTTTAAGTATCTGCAAGGTGTCAAAGAAAGGAAACTAATAAGATAGAAAAAATAAGCTTGAGTAAGTCTGATTATATTGAAAACTCCCATCTTGTGGCAAGGATGACAGTGCTACAGTGTTATAACAGCTGCTGAGACTACCACTCTGACAGGCTTACACATCCTTTCCTAAAAAGGTTTCCAAGACTATGGCAATTCAGGGAAAGAAAAAAAGAAACTTATTTTCTGATGTAAACTGTGGCCACATAGGAGCTGCCTCAAGAGCACCTCAGCTCCCTGCACAGCAACAGCACAGTAGACAGCAGCTGACAACAACCTCATCAGAATCATAGAATGGTTTGGGTTGGAAGGAACCTTAAAATCATCTAGTTCCAACTCCCTTGCCATGGGCAGGGACACCTTCCACTAGACCAGGTTGCTCAAAGCTCCATCCAACCTGGACTTGAAAATTTCCAGTGATGGGTCATCCACAACTTCTCTGGGCAACTTGTTCCAGTGTCTCATCATCCTCACAGTAAAGAACTTTTTCCTAATATTTTTTCAAAATCAAAGGATCTAAAACCACAAAAAAGTGTCAAATTAGAAAAGTTAAGCATGACCCATGACACCTCACCAATATTCGAGAAATGTAGGAACAAAGTTTAAGAAACCCTGTTTCTCCCAGAAATAAAAGCTAGCTTAGAAGTCAACATATTGAAGTATGAAGCCTGGAACTGAACGAATTCCAAAAGATATCTACTGGCTCTCACTCAAGCGTGAGAGCAGGGTGCTAAACACAAGAAGGAGAACAAACACTCAAGACTCACTGAAGCCACATGAGATTCCCACCTCCTCACTGTTACCACGTGGGCAGCTGAAGTGAAACCAGAAAGAATCATTACAAAGATGCTACTCAGTTGCTCCCCTGCAAAGTGGGACAGGAACAAGAAGTGACTTGGATGACAGATATATAAGTGTAAAGCTTATGGAATTACATGTTTAGTCCAACTAATAAAGTCTCTTCTCCAAGGAGGTAACATTCATACCCAACTACTCAAGATCTACTTGGGTGGCACTTAAAAACAAAACTTTTTTTATAACCACAATATTAAAGTCTACAGTCTTACCCTGCCTCCTTTTCACTCCAGCACCAAAATCTCAAAATACAGTCAGAAAAATATGTTGAGAAAAATGGGCAGAGAGATATTCTTTGATATTGCTACATGGTTCGATTAAAATATGCATTTCATAAAAATCAGATGGAATTTCCTAACTAGAAAAATAATAAATAAAAGATTATTCTAAAACTTGTTAAATTTTTCTCTAGTGCTATTCTTTGTTTTTGGGATTTTGTTTTTGAGCAAAGTTATAAATGTGTATAAGCAACAGACATTTTAAAAATATAATGTCCAATAATTGTTTGGTATTGGTACTAATTTCTGCAGAAATTAATTTACATAGAATGTGACTTAAAGTCTCAGGGCACATGGTGCAAAGCAATTGTTATTATTGTAGGTGAAGAAAGTGAGTCATGGGGTAAACATAGTGTGGTTTGGGTTGGGTTTTTTTTTCTCTTTTGTTTGCTCCAAGAATTTCCATTTCAGAGTGCTGGAGTAAGTTTCTGACTAAACAGAGCAAAAGATCAACATTGTTTGGCTTTCATGGTAGTAAGTGCGGCAGCTGAGCACTTTAGGGAAAAAAACAAGCCAATAGTATTTAACACTTTCTTTTTAGGGTTAAAGCCTTGGCTTTCCAAATAAGCACAGTTTTTTGATCTAGCCAGAAACCATATCAACATTTAACTTTGCTAGGATTTTGTAAAGTAAATCAGCAACCAGAACATAACCAAGGAGCATAATTTACCATTTTCTCACAGATCCACAAGTCTGAGATGGCACAGTGCATTGCTCAGCTTCAATTCTGCTATGAAAATTTTGAACCCAACATGGCTCCAATGCAACAGGCTCAATTGCTTCTCTTTCCCAAGAAGTTGACTGAATTTCATACTTTCCAGCCTATACAGCCATACACTTTCCAAGAACTCAGGCTTGCCTCCGTACTGCTGCTGGTCCATCATTGTGTTCCTGCAGAAACAACTGCTGACAGTGACAAATGTCTGCCCAAGCCTCTGTTCTCATTAATATCTGCTGGAGGGTTGGGGGAAAAAAAAAATCCCCTTGTCATTGACAGACTCTCAAAAGCCTGAAAACAGAGTAAAATACTCAACGTTCTGCTTTTGCCAAGAGGGCTATAGAAAATGCAGAAAGACACAACAATAAAGCTCTTCACCAAAAAGTGATTGCTTTGTGTGGTGCTGGTTTGTAGCAGAACCACTCTGGGCACCCTGAGGACTGTAGATGGCCACCAAGCAGACACGGGAGCTGAGTCAAGAGGGGTGATGCTCTCTGGCCTGGCTTTGAAGCCTCAAGAAGATCCACTTGTGCATAAAACACCGAGATGGTAATTTAAGAAAACACACTTTAAATCACTAAGGAGCAAACAATGACCTTCCAACTCAGAGCACACAACACTTTTTTTTTTTTAAAGTAAGAGTTGCTGTGGAAACGACCAATAAATTTACAAGAGCTCAATTAGATACAGAAAGAAGCAGAAGACTTGAAAGAAGCACCTATGCTCTCAGCTCTCCTCTGACCAGTCTCGCTTCTTCTTCATCTCCAGCAGAATCTGCCATTCTCATTGTTTCTGTTGCTGATCTTAAGAAATTCCTAAACTTAGCTCGGGTTTCCAGATCAACATTAGATGATCTGTAGCCACCACTCCTTTTATTTCCTGTGTACACTTGCATTATTAATGTATTGAACAACTGATCATTCAGCAAATTATGGCCAATCTTCAATGTCATGTAATGTATTTTGTATCTATATTATTGTACTGGTATTTGTTTCCTAGCCTCCCATTTAGGTCTTCTCTTACACTGGGCACAATAATCCTCATTTGCCCACCATATACAGCTGAATTTCATTGCTGATGTTTGACACAGTAGATCATATACTAGGATAAAGCCCATCAAGATGAACTGCAATTTGGGAATGTACCACTTAGTGGAGGATTTAACTTCACAACTGCTATCTTAATATATGACAGAGGCAATTTCTGCTGTACAGTGTCACAAAGAGAAGTCATATTCTGAACTGCATTAAAGCACGAAATCCGGCCCAAGCAATGGAAAAGGGCAGTTGATCTCTTTACCAGGCACTCTCCAGTATGGAAGAGCATAAAAACATCTCTACAGGTCAGACTAGGTGTCCACATAATTCAACAACCTCTCTCCAACCCCATTAAAAGAAGATGCTTAGGAAAGATACATGACAACTGTGCAGTGACACTCCTCCAGAACCCTCTCCAACCCCTAACAAACTGCATTTCAATGAATTTCTGACGTGATGTCTTCACATTTTATAGCCCTGATGGATTTTTCTTATTGATGGTTTGTCCTGCCACTTGTGAAGATCTGATAAGCTATTTGCTATTTCAAGAAGCGTGAAGGTTCACTTTTCTCATGGCTGCTTTTCTTTTGTTAACTGTTTTTGCCAGCTCCTGCTTGCTGATGCTTTGAGTATTGTAAAACACCACGATGCATGGGAACAGTTTGCTACCAAATGGGCACTGAATAATATCAAGACAAGCGTAAACCACTATGATGAGATATGTTCTCTTAATCAAAACTGAAAGAGGGAAATGTGGTCGTTCCATGCCACCTAAATGACAAATGTGAGTATTATGCTATTAGAGATGATTATAATAACCTTTCTGCAAATTACAGAATCTAATTGTGCATCATTGCCCAGAAAATGTAAGAATGCTCTAGAGAGATCCACAAAATAAACAAGATCATGATTCCTCTCAAAATGAGGCCACAGACTTCTACATCAGTCCTTGCTTAAGACCAGAAAGTACTTTACAGAGGACACCAACTTGCACATTGTAGTGCACCACAATGTGTAGACCATCACCCACCATTTTCTTTGCAATCTCCAGCAAATTTGGTCTACTGGAAGCAGACACCATTGGAAAATTCAACACAATAGTAAGTGGCTATTATTCTGTGTAAGTGTGATCCTAGGAGGTCCAGCAGTAAAACTAAGCTGGACAGTAGGAATTTCAGGAGACTGAAGCTTTGAAGTTCTCAAGGCCTCATTTTGCTGGTGAGAAGGGAAGGGATATTCACAACTATGACAGCTATGACTGCTAGGGATTTCTACTGCTTGTCTTTTAGGACCTTCACAGGGTTTAATGCAGTGGGTAATACAACATGGTAAGGTGGTTCATCAGACTCTCTCTGCATGTATTCTGAAAGGTGCTTATCCGTGGTGCTCTACAAATTAAAGCCTGGCACAACTTCAAACGATACCATGTATTCAAAAAATAAACAAGCTGTTAGACCCGTCTTTCCCAGTTTGCTCTGTATGATGAGCCTGTATAATAGAGGATGGCATCCCAGTAGAGATGCTGGAATGGTGCACAGCAGGTGACTTGTGAGATGTAGCATAAGAAGGAAAACAAAATGGGAAGAAAAAAGAACCAACATAGCTGAAGATGTGGATAGAAAAAAAGAGTAAGAAATCAGAGAAATAATTATGAGGGAGAAAAACCATTATGAGAGACAAAAAAACCCGTGGGTTTGATTTATTTGCCTTCCCGTAGGCATCTCAGATGGCACAGGACGTCTCAAACATCTCTGTGCAGGTGGCAAACATGACACAGGACCTATGGAAGTGTCTTCTAGAATAGCAGCTTGAGGCGAGGCAGGATAACAACTTAAACAGCCTACGTGTGGGCAGCTGAATTGAGCTATTAATATCATAGCAACATCTACAATCCTCAAACTTTTGAGTATTCTTTTTCCTCTCAAAATCTCTTAATGCAGTAATAGCTCATTCTTTGCTCACTTTACCATTGGGGAAATAAGGTGCAGGAAAGGCAAATAACTTCCACTCCAAGTTCAGAGGAAGTTAATCACAAGCAAGGTACCAAATCTGATTATTCTAGACCAGCATCTTAATCTCTGGGCCATCCTCCTGTGCAAAGGAGTTTCATAGTACAGAAATCTGCTGTGCTCAGGCTATCCAGTTATACAGAAGAGGAAGAAAAAAAACACCCTAAAGTGAACAAAAAAAGCACCCTAAAGAACTGGAAAGACAATCTTTTTGTCCTTCCCTGGCTATTGTTGCTCTCATGCTTCTTGAAAGGATTGACGACTTCTTTTGGTTGAACAAAAGCTATATTTAACCGCCTGCACAATTAGCAATAATATCCTTGGCTGGATTGCTGTGTCCTTTACTGCGTCCCAAACAAATTAAAGGGCTACTCTGCTGAATTAATAAAAAAAACCTGTCAGTTGTTTTTGTTTCTGCCTATACTTACTCAAAAAGTACCTAGCTAGCTTCCTAGTACTGACCAGAGCATCTCAGCCTTGTAAAAACTCACTGTGCATCTGTGCTGCTAGCTCTCTTCTTCCTCAGGCCAACACCAAACTCAGCAACATCCCCTCAGCATGCCTTCATCTTTTATTCTTCATCCGCTTGCTCTTCTCCATCTCAAATCAGCCAAGGGGGAACACACCACTGAGAGAGAGCTCAGCAAGCTGCACCCAACAAGAAGCTCCTCCAATGGGCCCCAACAGGAACTCTCTTCATTCAGCTCATCATTGCTTCTCACAAACTCATCGGTTCCTGGTTGATATAGCTCTGGCCTCGCCCACCACCCCAACCATGATCACCTGGGGGAAGTTGAGGCCTCACACAGGTGGGCCAGGTTCTGCCTCTGGGGCCTGAAACCCCTTGGGGAACAAAACATGTTGCTGGGTTGTGACTTATCCATAGGTCAGCTCCAACTCACGGCCCACAGCCCAGGCCCCAACACTTCAGCACCCAGGCTCACTTACACTTTCCTCATTATTTTTTATTTCCCCCACTCTTACCAGCTCCTCGGCTTTCCTACTCCCTTTTGGTTTATCCTCTGTACTCCCTGTTGACCCATCACTTTCCTTAATATTGCCCCCTCCAAAAAATACCAATTGCTCTGATAACGTTTCACTCTGTTCATGTGACAATTTCATTTACCCAATCTCCTATTCACCATCTGCCCTATTTGGGCTGCAAGCTTTTCAGAAGTAAGAGACTATTTGATCATTTACCCTTTTACAGCACTGAAGATAAGGGGACCAATATCTTGATTTGTTTGAAAATCCTACCAAAAGGCCATGATTAATAATTACCATGATTAATAATTGCCATGATTAATAATTTCTCTTCTAATGTTTGCATTCACCTGGTGACCAGCTAGTTCTTTTGTAGTCTATGTACTTCATACTCCTAATCCTTAAGAACCAGGAAAAAAAACCTAAAGCAGGCACTTGAAAAACATTTTTCACCATATTTTCACTGCATAAAAAGTAGCATACCATCAAATGTAAAAGAACTGGCATTGACAAAACTTTAATTATTCCAATTAACTTGGATAATTACAAAATAGTGGCGTAGATTTTCTATGTAGAACTTTTAAAAAACTTCTGAGATCTTGTCAACAGAACATTAAAATCAACTACAAAGACATTTAGCACAAAAAGCTTTTAAGATGAAAGTAGTCACGATGCAAGACACAATTCTGTCTCCTGCACAGAAGGGCCACTAAAGCTCTAATATAATTTATCCTACCAAAAAGTCCTCAACACTGATACCTGACAGGCAATCTGTTATCTCTAAATTAATCAAGTTTTTCCTGGGCCAAGAAGAGAGATGTAAAATATAAAATTGTCATTTATCTGTGGGTACCATCATTCGCTTTCTTAATTAAACATTTAAATTATACCTGGAAAAAGACAACTTTGTTCTTTACAGACTGTCTCTCTGGATTTATCACAGCAAGTGTGTGATGTTCTTCCTGTCTGCTGGGAGTCAAATAAAAAATAATCAAGCAAAAAGCTTTTCAGCCACACAAGGTCAAAATAAAGATCACTTTCAATACAACAGACCTTGAATTTAAAAGTCCCACTGTCTAGCTCCACAGGATATATGTAGTAGGCTCTTGTTTACTTTACTTAGCTCTGATGATATGCTTTCAGTGCATCAAAGAACTTATGGAAACCAGGCTTCCACTTTAAGTAATGTATGCTTTTTAAATAATGATGCTTTTCAGGCTATTTCCTCTTATATTCACATTGTGGTACCTGATTTTTCTGTACTCAGTTCCGAGATCCAGTGACAATATTTCCTACTAGTCTTGATTTAAATCAAACTGAACCAATTTATAATAAAAGAAATGGATTTTGGCACTAAGTAGATAAAGAGCATTAGTGGTAGAAAATAATGTCCCCCCAGTGGAATTATATGGAGTTGGTAAGTCTCATTTGATAACATTATAGGCATCTGTAGCTTACTTCTCATCACAAAAGGTAGACAAAAGGTAATTTACAAATTAAAGTAATCTCTTCAATGTGGAGGAAGAATCAGATAAAAGCTTTAAAAAAAAAAAAAGAATTGCTGGGGACGAAATAAAAAATTGATTTAAAAGAGAAATTTTGATTTGATATAATACATTTTTCTAATAGTCGTCTGTGAGATTATAAACCACATCCCTAGACCCAAAATTACAGTTACGTAAGTAACCGTGCAGTGATGATGAGCAACAGGACAAGAGTTCAGCCATTCCTGACATGGTTAATTAACAGACATTTCTCACACATTTCTCATTGCACAGCCTCCAAGAGTTAAGAGGGGAATCTAAATCTACTTCCTTCCCACTTCACCATTACATCTACAAGACAGGCTACTAGTATTTTTGCATCTTATCAGTTTGGCTTCTAAATTAATCCATATGCTCAAAGTAGCAATCCAGATCCCTAATCTTGACTGCCTCCTCCAGTCTGAGCTGTGACATTTCCACTGATACTCTTCTTGAGAAAGGTATTGGCTGAGGCTTGAAAGACACCCACATTTGGTCCAGCACACACTGAGGTGAGGATGCTGCCCACCTTGAGGTTCCTTCATGTCCAGCAAGGACAGGACTTCTCTTTGCAGACTCAAGGCAATCTTCATCACCGGACTGATGTAGTGGAGCCCTGGAGAAACAAACCCAAATTTTCCAGCATGGTTTGATGGCTTGCCAACGGAATAATTCACCACCTGCTAAGATAGTCTCATGTCATGCTACACATAGCAATGCAGAACATGAAGATAACTTTGTCTGGTACTTTGCAAAACATTTTCCAGATTGATGTTCATCTGTGGAGGAATTTGCTGTTTCTTCATAGATCATTAATAAATGGCACACTAAATATCAGTGATGTGCCTGACATGGCAACACTTGCTGATGATGTAGTCTTCACCTCTGGGATGCTCCAGACCTATCTCCTCTCTCCTCACCCAGAGAAAGTCAGTGACACTGATGTAACACTTCCAAGTGAATTCACTCTTCTCTAGATGGAATGATAAATAAGTTTGTTTCAAAAAAATGAGGAAATTATCTCCCAACTGTGAAAAATTAGACAGAGCACATACAGTTGGTTCAACCAATTTAACAACTCGGGAATTCTCTGAAGCCACTCAAGTCTTTCTTCTTTAAAAATAGCTTTTTCAGACATTTACTGATCCACAAGAGATTTCTTTCAGACTTATTGGAAGAATTTTGAAGGCGTAATCTCATAACAATCACAAATTCCCCAAGACCAGCTCTATAAAGGTATAACTAAACCAGCATAATATGGCTCATGCTGTGTGTTAGTCAGATATTTCTGAAGTTACCAGTTCTTCTCATTGCTTTTTAGCATTATTCAGCATTTTTGTATTACTGAAGGTCAAACAGTATCTCACAGCATTAAAGTATTCTAAAGCTTCTCAGCTAATACAGTATATTTCTACTTTTCTCATTAATTGCTGCTAAAGATAAGCTTGCCTGTTGTCAGGAGTTTACGTGCATCATTCCCTCATGCTCAGCCCAGATCATGGCCTTTTAGCTACTGTAAAGGAGAAAAGCTCTGAACCTAAGTTGAGGTCAGCAAGGACTCCAGCTTTGACATCTACACTTTCCATGAGACACTGCAAGCAAACTGGGCTTCACCCTCTCCCATGGGGCTTGGGGATGAGACTCCAGAATTAGCCCTCAGAGGTGCTGAAGGTGGAAGCAGACATGGTGTTGCTCAGATCAGCAGCACGTAGAGCACAAGGAGGGCCCGCTTTCCATGGAAGCCTTTTCTTTGCTGAGCAAACAGCAGTCCTGGTCTACTCAATGTGCTTCTGGAAACACAACACATTTAAGAGTTCTCTGATGGTCACAGCTTCCAGGCAAAAAGATGTCCAGAAAAGGAACCTCTCTGCCAATGCTGGAAGAGAAATAGCATGCAAGCACTGTACTGCAAGAGAAGCCATGTTCTTCTGGGGTTACTCCTCATCTGGAGTAATGTTCTGATGCCTTTTAATGGTCCTTATTCAAATAAACACCAAGTCAGAGGAATGTATCACAGAGAGAGCAAGATTAACAAGGAGAAAAAAATCAGAATCTGGACAAAAGATATTTTCAACACAGAGAGAGGGCTAAGACACGTAAGAAAAAATATCACAGATCCCGTAGGTGTAAGGAAATTTAGAAAATACCACTTCCAGAACGGAGACAAAATAAAGTAACAGTGGGATGCTGTGGTCATCAGTCACCAAGGCATGCTGGAGAAACAGCAGCAGCAAAGACAAGCTGAAGTGACCTTCATCAGCAAGTCCTGTGCCGTGAGGCCTCTCAATCTCTTCAAAGGCAAACTGTTTGCACTGGGGTTGAAGCCATGCTCCACTGAACAGCTCAACAGGTATCTTCATCATCACATGTAAGGTGGAAGGAACTTCTTCCCCAGGAAATGGAAAGTCTCTAGACTCTCTCCAGCTTGGACGTAATTTTCTTCTCTAGTAATATTATGTCTATATCATAGTTTCCTTAAATTACTCCAGGTCCCTGAATTCCCTTTTGAGACCATAAAAGTATCTGGTTATAGAAGAGATTCTGCCATCTCTTCAGCAGCTTTGAAAATCAGTCATATGTAGGAAAATAATTAGAAAAACACTTGATGTCTTCTACAATCAGTGGTAGAAATAAATGCATTAAGCACTGAAAATCAGCTTGCATGTGAAAATGGATCTGAAAACAGTGCTGGATGACAAAGCAGCAAAGGAGATTAAACTAGAACAATTTGATATTCAGGGGTAATTTCTGTGAAAAAAAATACTTTGCAAATCTCTCATCAAAGAGATATCCATTCCTCAATGTCTCACTACATTTGGACCTCAGTGACTACTTCCCAAGGACCTCTTACAGTCACTCCAGGATTGGATTGTAACAGCTCCATTTCTAGGGGGAGGAAACTGAGGCACAGGAATTGATTGCCAACCTGGAATTAATCGTGCAATGTGTCTAAAGAAGAGGTTCAAAATGAACATGCAGATGTTGTACACCAACCCTATGTCTATACAATCCTCTCTCAACACAAAGAACCATAAAAGCACGTATAACAGAGGACAAGTATAAAAAAGGGTCCAAATCTCAATTATTTCAGTCAGGTAATTAGATTTGAGGATCTGAATGTGTGAGAAAGACAAGCAGGATTAGTTTCTCTATCATTCCCCAAAATAAAGTGATGCATATGGCAACCATTATTTAATATTGTCTATCATATCTACACAAGCTGTTGCATTTCTTGTAGCAAAAAGTTACAAGCTAAAGATATTGGCGCAAAAATAATAAGCCAAAGCTTACAGGGAATATTCTGTGATTTGATTTGATTTTTTTCCTTTGTATCAAAAGCAGTCCCTGAAATTTCCAGCTTCTGCAGCAAGTAATATCTTAACAAAGATGTGGTTTAAGCGGTGATTATGTGCTTTCATGAAGGATACTTTTCACATAATGAACTATAATGGTCTGAAAAGCCAAGCAGAACTGTAGGCATTTATAAATACAACTTTAACCTCTCTGGCAGCTACTAACAGAAATGCAACGCAGTCATAACATTTTATTCATTTATAGGACTATAAAGGGGGTTTTTAGGAATGTAGAAGCATCTGTCACCCACAGGAACTGAAGGATGTCAGACAAGAGTACTTCAGGAAATGCAGGATGCTCTTAGGTGTCTTTAAAAAAACCCCACTGTTTTATAGAGACATGGTTTCTGACTAACAAAGATCACTCCATGCATTGTAATAGCACAGAAGCTTGTTTAATGGAATAACTATTGTCTGTCCAGGGATGTTCATCTCAGGTTGCTTCCGGATTCTCTTGGCTGAGCAAGATCATAGCTTTAATGATGTAAATCCCCTCAAAGACAACGGGATTAATCACACTGAGGGAAGTATATTGTGGTTTAGACCTTGGCTCACGTGTAGCAGAATCAAAGCCCACCAGCCTCGTTGGAGGGCTTCTGGAAAATCCAGCCTGACACCCAGGACTTTCTTGCATTTACACTCAGGGTGAATATTCTGATTACAAGATGCCTTGTGCTGCTGCAAGGTGACAGGAAAACAAGATCCAGGACTTTGAGTACTGCGATGAAAATCGATCCAAACAACTCTATGCAAAAGGAAGGAACTTTCCTTTTCAAACCTGCAAAATATAGACTGAAACCAGATCAGGGATTTGTGGCATAACTACAATAATTTGGAAGTGATCTACACTTGTAACGTCTCTGTTTTGCCTGCAGAAAGCTCATCAGTTTGCACCCTAAAATGTGTTTGCCTCCCTGATGTCTAGAGGTTCCTTTCAGCTTGAAGGGAACTATCACCCTTTATAACCAAATATAATTGCTGTCCTTATCTGGTATTTTATTCTGATAACCAGAAGCTTTCAAGTACTATCAAGAAGATGAGTGAGAAGTTTGATGAAATACTTTTTAAATGTCAAGGTGAAGACTGCTATCAAGTCAGTTCCAATTTATCTAAAATATCCATATGATACCAACTCATGGCAGTGATGTATGTACTAGAGTTAAACATCAGATCTGTCCCTAGAAAGCCCCAGAAGGCATTGATGGCTGACTGCAGAGATAAGCAGAAGAAGGGATGGCTACAAAAATTCTTAAAAGGAAGGACATGTACCCTGCTCCATGGTGTGCACACCCATCTGCATCTGCACATGATGCCAAATTATTATAATACAGGAGAGGAGTATTATAGACCCTCTCTTGATCGAACATACCTATGAAGAAGTATTTCAGTCTGAGTCTCAGCACTGCCATGTTGCTGAATTCCACCTCTCTGGTCCTTTCATACAAGACGGTTAAGATGGTACCTGAAGGTGGCAGCTCCCAGAAAGACAACGGTTTCCAGGGAAATAGATTATTATTTTCAGAATCCTCTTATCTACTATAATAGTAACAAAATACTCTAATAGAAAGATTTAATGCATTCCACAGCAAAAAGTCCCATAATAGCTGACATCTAGAAGTTATGGAAGTTGGTCAATAGTTGGCTTCTTTTATAATTTATCTCTGAGGATTAGATGACACATTATAAGATACAGTCTATTAAATTTTGCCCAGTGCTTATCTCTGCACAGACAGTGAGATTGCTAAGAGAGCCAAAATAACTGCAGTTCTCCACGGGGACTATGGGAGGGAAAAAAAGAATGGTACCTACATCTATGAATTTTTAGAAACAAGTCTTTAAAGGCCTCACCAATCCATCAATCAATGGGATCATGGCATATCCCATATCCTTGTTTAGGGGGGAAAAAGGCCCTCTGGGTATTTGCAGCAATCCAGCTGCTTACTCTGCAGGGGGTTTACACCCTTAGACTATGGACCAGAGATTTTAAGAAGCTCTCAGGTCAGATTTTTCCTCATAAGAGAAAAGGTACCAAGGCGTTAGTTAGATTGGACTTTCTCAAATTAACTAATCCCTGCCTTTTTCTCAAAATGCAACTATTGCAGCAATACTCTGGCATCCAGGTTCCTCCTAAACAAGCAGCATTTGCTGCCTCTCAGCAAAGACTCTTATCTTTTCTCCTCAGTACAACCACACGTACTTTAGCTGTGCACACTGTAGAATGGGGCCATTACACTGATTTCCTGCCACAGGAGCAGTTTAACATTAAACAGTCAATCAAGTTTTACACTTTACTGCAATTTTTTATTCCAGAGCAAGCTACTAGTACCACCACTGCTCCAACCTTGCACAGGGGATGCCCACTGTAACCACATGGCTATAAATCTCCAGGGACTGCAGGGAATGAGGCATCCAGGGGAAGTCTGCTCAGGGATATATATACATACATATACAGAACCATATATATGGTATATACATACACACACACATATGTATGTGTGCATCCAGTGGCACACAAAGGTATTTTTAAATTATTATTAATTTTTTTATATATATGCACACACCTCCACAGCTGTTTATATACTCTCCAGTACACTCTAGCCTCAAACAAGCACTCAATCCATGGTAATAAAGTTAATACAAGTTAAAAAAAACTAGTGCCAGGTCCTCAACACCTACTGTTTTGATCTACAGATCACCAGTTCACAATCTGGGTGGTGTGGCATAACTTAACCCCATCTTAGATAGCACCTCTGCTACAAGTAGATAGAGCCCCATTCAGGTCACATGTGCTCCAAAAATGTCCAATTTTAGAGTTTTGGTGTTGTTTTTTTTTTAAAAAAAAAGAAATCACAGTGACCATGGATCATATAACCACAATTCTGCTATTCACCTGTCTCAAAGATTCTATAAAAGACTATTTTTTCACTTATCCTTTATGCTACAATGTGAAATAGTTTAAATAAGAATAAAAATATTTAAATGGCATAATTATAAAATAATTAAAATCTCAAAACTCTTTCAAGCCTCCCTGAAACAGATAATTTCTAAAAAAAAAAATCCACTAATATATACACGATGCGCAAGTCAATAAATTAGATTGAGCATAACTTTTTTTTTGGTAATTTGTCTATGTCTGTTCTGTTTATCAGACTTCCTTTCACAAGGCCAAGAATTCCATTTGCACCAAATCTGAACCACAACATCAAGGAAATGTAACATCATCAAGGACCACACACAAACCTCTTCTGACTCCACTAATAAATTAAGAGTGCTGTGGGAAAATCAAGCAGGAAAAGCTTTACTTAATACACATTATAAACTCAAGGAATCAGCTGTCAGTGAGGGTAATTTTACAGCTGTAATTTCCTAATTATTAATAATGACCCCAGAGCTAGGAGACAGAAACCTTCAATTGACTTATGACCGGTCCTGTTGCAATCCAAGCTACAAACACACATTTAAATCTGATGCCTCTTTTAGACTTCATGATATATTGAGGGATAAAACTTTAGGATAAGACTTTTATATCAGCACTCCTGGTCTATTTATTCCCCCTCCATTGTAATTTCAATGTGACTCATGCTAATTTAATCCATGTGATGCACTTGAAGGCTGGACTAGATGATCCTAGAGGTCTTTTCCAACCTAAATGATTCTTTGACTGCTGTGATTCCTGTAGGCCTGCAGGCAAATTGATGAAAATAAGGAAAATAAGGACAGGTGATTACATGAGGTATTCCTAAACTGTGACAGTGTCAAGGCAGGCTGACAAAATGCAACCTAAAGGAAAGGTTGCCTGAATAAATAAATATGCTACTACTCTGGGGATAGTTCTTGTCAACTTACCCACATGCTCCTCTTTTTATAAAGACCCAGGGTTTTACATCAAAAGCTCATAATATGCAAAGTAATAACAAGACAGAGTTATTATCCTTCACTTTGTGCCTTTTTATAACTTTTATCCTCTTTGTTTTGCTCTGGGAGACGTGTTTTATGCACTAGATACCTATTAAGATTGATAACCACAATGGAAATCCTGGACTCTGCAAGAAATCATGTCAGTTATTCAGTAGATGCTGTTGCTTCCTCAAATTTAAATTAATCCCAGCACCTCAGCAGGTAGGAGGCCATCAGAGATGCTACATTTTCATAAAAGTAGCAGAGCTAAATCTTGTTAGTCCCAGGTGTTGATCACAGCATATTTTTCACAGCAGTAAGAATAAAACTGTTCAAGCTGTTAGGTTCTAACTTCCTTAACTTTCTCCTTTCTCCTCTTCCTGCCCTGAGCTGTCATCAGCACTGCTATGGCCTGAGACATCTGCCACATCCTGCAAAACGAGGCTAAAACAGACAATAAAATAATATAAATGCAAAGATCATAGAATCATAGAATGTTTTAGGCTGGAAGGGACCTCTAGAGGTCATCTTGTCCAACTTCCCTACATAAGTAGGGACATCTCTACCTAGGTCAGATTGCTCAAAGCCCCATCAAGCCTAACTTTGAATGACTGCAGGGATGGGGCCTCCAGCACCTCTCTGGGCAGCCCATTCCACTGATCTATCGCCCTCATATTAAAGAACTTTTTTCTAATATTCAGCCTAAATCTATCCTTTCCTAGCTTAAAACCAAAAAGATGTGTGATTAATGCAAGCCTGTGTGATTAAGTGCAAGTCAGTGTGATTAACAGGGCTACAACACACGAGTCCTCTGCTTTCTCTTTCCATAATTAACTTAATTGATTCTAAATCTGCTCCAAAATTAGGATGATGCTATTTAAAGCAAGGTTTTCACATTCAAAGTACCATGTTGGTTCAGCATTTCTCGTTCTAACCTTCAGCTATTTACTATTTTGTTTCAGAATAAATACTCATCTGTGAACGCCTGAGAACCTCTCTCAGTGTCACGGTGGCAGATTCTCTGGGAAATCACTGTGCATGGATTACAACACTGATCTAAATATAAATGTTTCTGAGATTTCAGGGTCATGTTTGGGTAGGAAAAAAATAGTTTTACCACAGTGACACAAGACTCCTTATGAATATGGATGAGGAAGGGTTTTCATTATCAGGTATGAAGGTAGTATCTGAAAGTATATGAAATCTACTTTAAAAAAAACAGACTAGAAGAAGAATTTCTCAACCCCTGGAGAAATGATGGGGAAGAATCCAGCTGGGGTGTTCAGAAATCAAGTAAATAGACATATATTGCTCAAACCAGTATCCTTCAAAAAACCAGTTAACCTTAACAGTAGTCGAGCTTAGTCACCCAAAAAGCAAATTTTTTCTTACGACCACCTTCCTATACCCACCAGGCTGCCCACCCAGTGGGAAAACACGGATGGTTCAGTAGAAGTTTATGATGGTGCTGCAGGCAAGCACTGCTGGGCACTGCCCTGGGCTCCTGGTTCACATGGCATAAGTCAGAGCCAGCTCTGCCGCATGCAAATCGCTGCGGGCTCAGAGCCTTATGTAACAGCATCCAGGCATCCCCATCCCTGCCTGCTCCCCCTCACCCCCCAGCACCCCTCACCACAGCACCCACAGCCAGGGATTCATAGCCTGACACAACAGGAAGAACCAGTGGAACAATGACTAGAAATAGAAAAGAGATCCCAAGAGCTGCTGCCTTTCTTTTTTTTTTTGTGCTCTTTTTTTAAACCTTCTTTTATTTTTTACTTTTTTTTTTCCTTTTCTTTTTTTCCTTCTCTTTAACCTTAGATGAAGAACTCATGACTGTGCAGCAGCATAAAAATCACTGCAGGCAAATCACATTCATCAAGAAACTGTGAGAAAAGAAGTGTGGAGATGAGAACTGTTTACTGCAGAACGCAGGACCCTGCATCCTACATAGCATTAAACAGCATCAAATATATGAGAAGTCACAGTAAGATCTGGCAATACCACAAGATTTTCTATTTCAAATGCAGTATGTGTGATCAATGTAAAGATTTTAATAAATAGAGATCCTGGTCTTTGTACTGTATTTGGGTTATGAAATCAAGCATTCCCAACCCAAGCACTGAGACTAAATTACAGGTCCCAGGCTCAGCCTAAACTCTGTCCCTCCAAGGGGCTCTTTCTGGAGAGAACCAGATCTTGTGCTGTCCTACCTCCCAGCTTGTGCTGGTCAGGAGCAGTTGGAAAGTGCTGGGCATGTCCAAGGATATGCTGAATAACCCCTAGGAAATCTGCTAGTCTGTGGTCAGAGGGGATTTTCCAATCACACCCACACCTCCGCTTGCTAGTGTGTAGTGCATGTTCAACTCTATTTTAAGCTGAGGAGTTCTTCTCTTCTTGACAACCCCTTTCTGATGAAAAAAAAAATAATCAGGAGTATTTGGGGTTTTTTATAGTAGTGAGACTATTCATTCTATTAAAGAACAAAAAGTAGGAAAAAAAGAAGTCTGTTTAAACTTAAAAGAAAGCACAAAACCCCAGCAAACCTATTTTTAGAGGGCACCCTGTGAAAATTCACTTCCAAGTCAAAACAACTTGGAAAACCATCACTATTAAATTGAAGAGATATCAGAATGGAATCAATCAAGTAATCAAAGAGATTACGAGTAAAAATGCAACATCTAACTCTGCTGTCAGGATAATTTAGAGAAGAATTTGAAGTAGCCTTGGGGGAATTTACCCTGTTACCTTGTACAGGACAGAAAGCCCAGGAAGTGCTACAGGGATTACTACATGAGTAAGAGGAATGCAATGGGTTTTCCACAACGTGCCATAAAATGTAAGGCTTCAACTTTACAGCATTTTACCCATAAACCTAAGAAATCTAATTTCTGCCCAAACAACCATGCAATGACTGCCAGTTAATTTCAATGCAATTATTTCTCCTCTGAGCAGATTTTACATTCCAAAAAGGTACCAATAGAGTAAAGATGCCAACAGAAAGATGAGGACTAAAAGATAATTAAACACTCACATGGCCAAAGTTTGATGACCCTGGGGTTGAGTTGCATCAATCAATATTTAGAAATTAAATTGCAAGGTATCTCAATGTCTTTATGGACAGAAAAACTTCATCTTTGGATAAGCTGGAACCCTTTAGCCTGTCCAAATGCTATAACATCTTTGGCCAGTTTCCTCTATCATGAAGTAAATTATACTCAAAAGGATTTTTCTACCAGTTTCAATTCAGAACATGCTGCAGCAAGACTCTGAATAATCAGGCATAAAAAAGTTAATCGTCTGTGAGTGCAGATTTTTAACAAGGGTTAATCTGAACCCAACAGGGCCATATTAAATGCTTCCTTCAAAAAAACTTCTATTTGAGAAACTTTCTTCCCTCTGCGCCAGATCATTCCGTATCACAGATCTGGAAGCTCATACAGAGCTCTCAAACAGCTAAAGAACCTCAGCGATAGTAGTGATATGAAAGGTAAGAACACTTCAGAGATGCCACTTTGTACCTTGCTTAGCTTAAAGGATATATTCCTCAAGATAGTAGATAGGCTCCATGCCAGGAGAAAGTGTTGTATACTACATGCAGCAAGAGATAAGGCAGCTAAACCTCTAGCTTGCCCCTTGCATACCAATAATGCTGAGATTTCTCCTGAGCTTGCAGGTCCTAGATCTCCTTCTCTTTGTGAAGTACTACCTGAGTACCATCCATAAATCAAATATAAATGTGCTGTCACATATCAAGCAAATCACAGGCAAAAAGAAAAAGTTTATTCTGTCTTTGAAGAAAAAGGATAGAACAGTTTGTATTAAGTGAAAGAGACATGATGGACACTGTGCTGCCCTGCAGCCCCAACCCACGCTGCTTTGGGTTTTAATCTTTTTCTGTGGGATCTAGAGAGTCCAATCTTTGTACACTGCAAAAAGAGGCCATTACACTGACATCTCCAAATTTTAACTGGAATTTGAGGTGAGAGCTGAGCAATTCAGGGATGAAATTCTTCGGAGAACAAGTAATCTGCTCAATCAACCGCTTTCATACAGTTGAGTAATCTACGCAAGACACTGAGCAAGAATCCAGAACTAAGGAGAATCACAATTCACCTATTCAAAGCTGGAAATTATTTTTTCTCATCTATCTACTACAAGGTTTGCACTTTTGAAGTTCCACTTCTGCTTAAATTGACCTATTATTCAAGAAGTGCAACTCCTGTGTGATTAAAACCCATTATATAAAAATACCTCCTTACTTAGCAGAACAATTTCCAATGCCTTTCAAGAAGCATGTCTAATGTTGGCCTTTAAAATACAATCATTATACCTCATTTTGCTAGAATTGCTCTGCCAATAGAGAACCGGATTGTATTTTACATTAAATTCACCCGTAGACTTCAAGAAAGAAATTCTGGTTGAAAAGTTTATTTTATCATCAGTGACTATGACAGCAAGAACTTAATTTAATTCCTACATTTTGGGTTGTGTGTGTCAAGATATCAGACCAGGAAAGTTTTTGTGTGGGTTTTCTTTTTTTGTAAAATTGTAAATTGAGACACTTCACCCTTGAGAAGTGTGGTGAACAACTGTGGCATTGCTAGAATTTCTTCTCCAGGCTATCCCAAATTTACAAGTTTTTCATGTGTAAAGAGGAAAAAAAAGATATGAGAGAATGTTACTGAAAACCAAAAGCACATCTGGGTAGACAATAAAACCTTTATTATGTGTTCTCAATATTTACTGGGTATTTTACATGACCTTGTTTGCAGTCTGATATTTCTGTAGTGGCTGAGCTGGTATCGGAGCAGTGCATCCTCATTTCCTTAATCTTTTCCTTAGGGATCAGATAAACACTTCCCAGATGATAACAGAGCCTCTGATAGGAAGATGCTGTCACTCCCGTAAGAAAAATGTACTCTTGGAAAAGAAATTGTGTGGGGCTGAAGCATCTGTTCAATTGCTTTTCCTTCTTGGAAAAGGAAAGAGCTTTTTGTAAACAAACATTTTTCAGACCCACGCTGACTTGGGGTGTGCTGCTGTGGTTCAGCTCCTCTGCACCGAGCTGTCCTGCTGACTCACCATGTCCCTGGGCAAGGTGAGTCCCGGCTGCCAGCTCAGGCAATGGAAAGACACAGAAGCTGTCACCTCTTGAGGAGGCTGTGGGAAGAAGGGTGATGCCAGAAAGAAAACTTATGAGCAGCTGAGCCTAGCTGGAAGTCCTCGCTGAAGGTTACCTGCTCCTTAGTTTTATTTAATAGAGCACAGGGGAGCATCATGACAGACAAGTAATCAGAGCTCCCATGCACACAGGCATAGCAGTGACCCACGGCGTGGGATATTTACACTGACTTTTGGCAAGAACAGGGAGTAT
Organism: Brachypteracias leptosomus; assembly: GCA_013401335.1. Lineage (NCBI taxonomy): Eukaryota > Metazoa > Chordata > Aves > Coraciiformes > Brachypteraciidae > Brachypteracias > Brachypteracias leptosomus. The sequence continues at coordinate 45,403 of VYZX01027897.1, read as the reverse complement.
TTTCTTCCTGAAAAAATGTACTGGCTGTACTGTTAGCAATATGCAGCATTCAGTTTATACTCACATGTTAACCGAGCCCTTGGTTTTCTTATAAAAAAAACCCCAACAACCAAAAAACTCATTTCTGCTATTGAAAAGACCAGATTGCTGCAGAAAATTACAATCCAAAAAAGATCTCAAGTTATCTTTATTTATTTATTTATTATAACTTGATATTTTAATTATCCTGCTGTCAAACGTCTAAAGTTGTTGTTTGACTTAAAGGATTTGGAAGCTGTTGCAGTAAAGGAAGGAGGCAGATACGGCAGCTACAAGAATACCAGATGGCTTATCAAAAAGCTTAAGTGTAGGGGTGTGCAGAGACACCAGGCTTGGGTGGGTTGGCATGGAGTAGCAGCTCCATCCCAGCTAACAAAACCCCTCTTAGCTCTGGTGGGCACACTAACATGGCTCTACAGTTCCTGGAGATGTAGCTTTGGTATCACTGCATTCTATTGCACCACACAAACACACTTGGTTAGAAATTTGGTTGAATATTAGCAATAGAAGCACTTACAAGAAAGGACTGGCAACCATAAAAATAGAGGTAACCTACCCAGATACAAACACCCTTGGGAAATACATTGTGGCTTTCTGTGTTACAATGGTTTTAAGGAAATAATGATGACCAGGTAACCTTTGTTAACTCAAAAAATTATCTTTTAGGAGCCCTTAAGAGTACAGCAGACAGTCAGGTTGCTTCTGTGAATCATGGCTTCATTTGTCAAAAATCTCATTGATGACAAACAAGTAGCACCAAATTTACATCAGGATTTTCTGTCCTCTTATAAATACTCCTGTGCAACACTGCATCAAGCCCCCAAGGTCTGCCATGTGAGAAGACAACAAAACTAGTCAGCATTTCTGAGAGAAAACAACCTGTTACTCCCCCAGATTAAACACATGTACAGACATTAATTGTGATGTGCAAGTGATGCTCAGCTCTGCTCTGCCCCTTTCCCTCCACCTACAGCTCCACTGTCACTACCAGTCTCCTTTCAAACGTTCCCTTTTGGTTTTCTCTTTTATTCTTTGTTTTTCCCTGTTATTCTGTATCAGCATCTCTGGGATTTCTGGTTTCTCACTCTGTCCTTAGTCCAACTCTTGCTCCTTTCTCTCTCAAGAAGTTGCCTGCTCAAGTCGTTTTTCCCTCATCATCTTTGAGGGAATAAGTGCTCTTGCCCTTCAATTAAAAACCCTATAGAGCAATCTACCTTGGCACTACCTCTGAGATCTTCAGTCAAACAGAAGCTTCACTCAGGACCAAATACAAATTTTTAGCTCTTAACTACATGTGTAGCTCAATGAACTTCTCCTTCCTATTTAAATCAAGCATATTTTTGTTGTGCATTAGTAATTGATTTAAACTATTTAATAGTAATTTTTAAAAGCTGCATGACTAAACTATTTTTTTTTGATTGATTTTTCTAAAAAATGCACTCTATGTATAGACAAGGCAGTGAGTGACCACAGAATACAAGAATAAAGAGAAATTCAACTTGGAGGTTACTAACCTGAAGGAAACATAATTGAAGAGCTATCTAAAAAGTGCACTAGAACAACAATTAACTTTAAGAAACTGCAATCTGTTCAAAAACACAAAATAAGAAGATAATTGGATTCAATTCTGAAATATCTATTATTTCCACAAGAATAATTCCTTCAGCTATAACTGGACACCAGCTCATGCTTCAGTTACTGTCATCTCCAGCTACGTGGAGACCCCCCTTTGCAGTCACAGCAGCTCTAGCCCACCTCTTATCATTGGGAATCACTCCCATATTTATGCAACAGAGCAAAAAAGCTTCATATCTATAATGGGATCCTCAGTGTAGGATCATATTTTTGTAGGAATAGCCTTCTACTGCTTGATCTGATAAACTTTAAAGAGGAAATCTCATTTTTGTGCTCTTCTTGCTGCGCATCTCTTGCCATAGGGTTGAACAACCAACAGATTTTTTAGTAGCCTTGTGAAGACAACTATAAAAGAAAATGGCTTCAGTGTCCATCCTCCCCAGCAAAAATCAGTACACAATATTCCTAAGAGCAGCAAATAATAGCGACAAGTGCCAGATCAGGAAATTGCATTACAAACTGTGGTCAAAACGTTAATTAAAGAATTGATTTGGATTACTTTTTATTTCCTGCATCATTCCTTTTTTTTTTTTTTTCCCCCTCCTCTAAGATGAGGCTATGAATAAATAAAATCAGGTCTTGAGGCTCTTTATCTGAACTTAGCAGATTTCAGAATGGTGAATCCTTGGTGGCAATATACAGCTTCTGCTCTTCCTTAACACCTTATGAAGCACTAATTGTTGGTTAATCACACGAAATGCTTGTTAGCAGTGTACAAAGTACTCAGCAGCAGCTCGAAAAAAGTAACTTGCAATAAATAACAAATTAACTTATCTCACTTTTCCTTGTTTTTCTCAACATTTTACTACCTCACCATTACATAGCCTACATTGTTCCCAAAAAAAGCATTTATTTCCTTGAATATAGCCACAATCTAAGGTAAGCACAGAGGAGTATCTAAACCTATTTAAAACAGAGTACAAAAATACTGCTTGTTGGTAATGTGAATAGTTCATCTGTGCATCAGCCTTTCGTATACTACATTTTATAAACATTTTACATATAGTTAGATTTAGGGTCTAAGTGATCAGTCTTTTCTGAGGAATGCATATAGGGTTCCTTGGCATGGTTTCTTACTTCATATAAGCCAAGATTTAACCAAAAAAAGGAGCACAGAAGATGGGAGGAGTGTCTCATGGGGCAGTGCACATCAGAGTCCCAAGCTTTGAGGCAGCAGAAAAGAGAGGGTTAGAGAAGACCATAAGACCCAGGACTCAAATTTATGTGCTTTCAGAGAACAGTTTTGCTTTTTGGGAATTTATAGAGGATGTGAGCCAATACTGTACAAATTTCAGTCTTTTCTCAGCAGTGAAGGACTATGCCAACCAGAATGTACCAGCAGCCCCTAACTCCACTCTGATCTGTTCAGACATGAATTGCAAGAATTGCTCAAAAAGATGAATTTCAGTTTTTCTTCTTTGCCTGAGTGTGTTTCCTCTGCGTAGAGAAAGGGTGCATTTCCCAAGCATGATGCAGGGCCACATGGAAATACTTCAGCAAACCTAGAGACCAGAAGCAAGGGGTGACATCTCCCAGTGCTGAGGTGCCCAGATGCTCAGGGAGATGGGTACCACCACGTGATGCTGCACAGTGCAGAGCACACATACCCCTGATGGCCCAGGTCACCTGTTCTCCTAGTGCAGATAGAATGATATCATAGAATCATAGAATTGTCAGGGTTGGAAGGGACCTCAAAGATCATCTAGTTCCAACCCCTCTGCCATGGGCAGGGACACCTCCCACTAGATCAGGTTACTCAGAGCCCCATCCAACCTGGCCTTAAATTTCCAGGGATGGGGCTTCTATCACCTCTCTGGGCAACCTGTTCCAGTGTCTCACCCCCCTCCTGGGGAAGAACTTCTTCCTAACGTCTAATCCGAGTCTACCCAGCTCTAGTTTTGATCAATTCCCCCTAGTCCTACCACTACCCAACATCCTAAAAAGTCCCTCCCCAGCTTTCTTGTAGGCCCCCTTAAGATACTGGAAGGCCACAATAAGGTCCCCTCAGAGCCTTCTCTTCTCCAGACTGAATAACCCCAACTCCCTCAGTCTGTCTTCGTAGGAGAGGTGCTCCAGCGATGCTTCCTCAAAAGAAACCTTGAGCTAAAATCACTGCTTTAGATTAAAACTCACTGGACAATATGTTAAAAGCCTGAAGAAAAACAAACAAACTGAAATGCAATCTCAGGCAGGTTTGAGGAAGGCATTAATGAAATACCACCTTTGGGACTCCAGTGTTTAGCACACACATATCTCCAAGGGCCACCTTGGACCACTTGTTCTTCTGGAAGTCAGTAAGTATAACAGCATTGAACAAAGACTGCCATGAAATCATCTGAATATAGTTTCAAAAATTCTATTTCCAGCCATAAACCTACTACAGAGCCTTCAATACATGCAGAACCTTGGATGTTTTTAAGCTCCTGGAAAAATACTGATGGCAAGGTGCCAGATACTCAATTTTGTGATGCCAGGAGCACATGACACAAGGAGAGTGTAGAAGGTGACGCTCTCCTTTTCTGCTTGTCTACTCTTCTGTTCATCTCCATCAGCTATAGTCTTGGTGCTTTACACCTCTGACTTCAGGCACAAGAGAGCCACAGTAGCCCAGGTAGAGCAGCACTCACTGGAGGCTCAGCACTGACACAAGAGTGTGGATCTGTACCTTCAAATACATCCCACCAAGAAACAGTTATTTCCCCTTATTTTCTGTTGAAATCTGCAAATTTTTGGTTAAAAATAGAATGAAAACTCGGATGAATCAAACCAATAAAGACCTGGACATTTGAAGAGAGGCGTACAATATTCTCCTAACTACTGGCAAATGAATAGTTTGAAAATATCCATAGAAATAGTTGTTTCAAGATTGCAAGATTCAAGATTTTATTCAGACGAGCTCTTTCAGCTTGACTCATTTCCCCTTGATGTTAAAAAGAAGAGGGAGGAGAAAGCAGCTAGTACTGTAAGCTACAGTGTAAATTAACACTTCCGATTATATTTCACCCCACAGTAACATAAGACTCACATTGCTCAGCACACAATCGTTCCCGTTCTGTTTACTATTTCCACCCAATTTCTATCATGGCATTTTTATTCAATTTCTTTTCCCATTTAGGAGGAGGTCAACAAGATTACAGGAATGCTAGAGATAGCTTCTGGGAGACAGGATCTGGGAAATGGACCTCCTCTGTAGGTCAGCAAGTGAGCATGCCTGGTCCTTCAGCAAGCTGCTACTGGGGAAATATGTTCATTTAATGTCTGGAGCACTTTTGCTAGTGAAGATCACACTCATTTAGCAACTTTCAACATGAAGTCATCACCTGGCCAGGCTGGCCCCCCATAACCACGGCACTCCACCATAGTTTAGTGAAGTGGTGTAGGTATGTCAGAGCAATGTGAGATTTATGTGTTTAGTAACCCCTCACACAGTTTTCCTCAGCTTGTTTCATGGTCTTTACAACACAGGGAGTATTTGCTCAATAAATGTCTCACTCAGCTGGCTATGTCTATAGCTTCTGCATTTAGGTGCATCCTGTTCCTGATGCCTACACACTGCTCTCTGGGAGCTACATATTCATCAGAATTAAAACATGTTGCCTGGATTCAAACATCACAATCAAGGCTTGAAAGCAAAACTGTGAGCAATCAACACGTTAAGTCATTCCAGCCTTGGCAGAAGACAATAGTGTTCAAGTCAAGAAATAATTCATGCTCTAAATAAATAATTAAGGGCTGTATTGTGCCTTTGAGGTACAGTCCTATCTTGGGAGTAGCTCATAGATACACCACCAAGTCTCATGCCTTCTGTAGCTTCCAAAGGACTGTCAGAGCAGGGCAAGTGATACCAGGCTTGAAGTCCTTTTTTCTCCTTGTGATTGATCTGTGAGCTAGAATCTCACTCAGAGCTCAGACCCTGGGAACAGCCTGCCAGAAGCTGTGCCATAATCTGCCCCATGAAAAGGAAAACAAGTGTGTGCAAACTGCGCGGGCTGGTTTGTAACTGGAGACAGCACTTCCAGCACATGACATCTTAAGGCTGGAAATTTCCATTTGGATCCTCCCAGTGCCTCCCTGAAGAGGTCCTGAAAGTCAAGTCTTGACATCGCTCCTATGCTGTGCCACAACAGATCAACTTCAGTGACATGTTCTCTCGCTCACAGGTAGTGAAATGTGTTAATATAGCTAACAGAGCAAAATTTAGAGAGAAATAAGTGTTACTACAGCCTATGGCTAAATGACAGAGATAGCCCAAACATCAGGGTCTTTTATGTCACAGTTTTATCCCTCTCCCTTCCACAGCAGCAGGGGAAGCTACAGTCTCCCTGTGGATGCTCACAAATCTGGTCGAGCAGGAGACAGCATTCCAGGCAAGGAAGGAAAGACTGTCAGCTCAGCAAAAGTCAAAGAACTTAAAAAATCCTTAATAAGGTTTCCCTGCAAGCATTACTGATTCCAATGGCTCATCTTTTGCCTAAAAGCAGCAAAAATTTAATCTCGTTCATAAACAAGTTCACGCCAGCAGTCAGATTGAAGACTGCAAGATGAATATTTATAGACTGGCTTTTGCAACTTGTCATGTTCTAGCACAGACCATGACAGCAGTTTAGGGAAGGAAAAGTCCAAAGCTTCAGAAGATACAGTGATCCCCCTTCCATTAACACAAGAGTTGCTCTATTTTGCACTTCAAATACAACCAACTATTCATAGGTAGGGATGAACTCCAATCTTACCTCAGTCTCATACTGGTGACATTTAATTCCTTCCCATTTAAAACCATCTTAGTGAATTCACAGTCCTACATAGGTATCCTTCAAGTCAAGCCACAACTCCCAGACCAGCATTTTAAAGTTGTGTGATGATTAAACTTTAAATATATGCTTTTAAATAATTGACAATCTCGAAGAGTTCCCATGAGTTGGACAGACAAGAGCTCTCCTCAGCCATCTCAATTAGCCCATAAAAATGTACAGCCAAGGTGTCAAACTTTGGGGAGGGTAAGTCTGTAATTCCTATTCTGATTTAAAAATTGCTTCCAGAAAAACAAAACAAAACACTTCTGAGAAAGTACAACCACCAGAAATACTCCTTATAAAATGAAAGTATTCCCAACCTCATTATCAGATTACAATTCTTCCACAATGACAGAAGACACTAATTTTGCAGTGCCCCTAATGGAATAAAGTGCAAGTGAACTTCTTAGAAACAGACAGCAGAGAATTGACAGTCCCATAAAAAACCATTGTTATCAATGTCCTAATTGTGAATCTTACATCAGACAACAGAGTAATCCCTCTCTCAGTCAAGGTATTTTCCACATGTGGACTCTCTGGAGTCCCAAGTGGTGCAATTTAAAGTTTACTTGCAGGCTGAACTTTGACATAATCCATCTTTGAATCACAACACAGACCAATCAACTGGACCAGAAGACACAAGCACATTGGCAACCAGGCTTTGAATTTCTGGTGATTATGAGATACCGCACATCCAATAACTTCACCATGAAAATGTTACATTTCTGCGTGCATTAGAAGCTCACTATGCAGCTTTGATCCCACCTGCAGGAGGAATGTGCACTTCCTTAGGCTTCATTATTACAGTATTCTCCCTGATGACACCAGGCACATCTGTGTACATCTTCTATGTATTTTCAAGGAATTGTTGGCCAAAGCTATACAAAGGACACACCTGGGATCTTAGCATCTCTGGCTTGAGTAATTTACCTTCTGCATTTTCATAAACATTTCTCCACTAGCTCTAATCACATCAGTTATTCCTTGGACTGGCCTTGGATTGTTGGCTTTGGTTCATTTTTACTGAATTCCAGCTTGCTGATTCTTTTGCCAGATTACTTTGGATTATCATCCCATCCTCCATTCTGCCGTGGGAAACCTGCACCAGTCTGAAGTCAGTCAAACACATTCTTTATTCCATCAAGCAGTGACAGCCACAGGGCCAAGTTAGCATGATGTTGGAGACATAAGTCAGAGTCTTTCTTCTCTACCTGCTTCTTATCAGAAATGATAATGTTTGCATCAAATAATCCCCTCTTTGATTCTGCCCACTCTCTCCTCCCTAAAACCAGGATTTTCTGCCAGATTTACTCTCCTCTCTACAACACACTCGATGTCTTCTCTACTAGTCCAGTAACTATCACACTTTCATCTGTCCTTTTAGGACTCCTGCTCATAGGTACCGTATGGAAATGTTGTTTGCTTCTTGAGCTGTTGTATTTACACAAACCCAACTTCTTGGCCAGCTGTTTTGAGATTTGGTTGGACTAGATGACCCTTCAGGTCCCTTCCAACCTGGCATTCTATGATATTTTCTATACGAAGGTGGATTTCAAAGATACTGAAGTGACTATTGAGGCTCTGCTCCCTTCCACCACCCCATCTGTCCCCTGTAACTCATAAATTGAAGTAATTTCAAGTCATGTCCTGAGCATTCATGGCAGAAGTGCTCTAGAAGTGTATTTGCCCAAGACAGCTTATCTAACATACATTAAGACATTTGTTTGATGCACAGTGTTGCAGCTCAGCATTTGGTTAATCTTTTTTTCTGCTTGAAACTCCCTCATCATATCTACAACCTTTTTGAATTTCCCTTGAGGTTGTAGCTAGATTCCTCTACAGGGCAGCTGTGAGGAGCAAGTCTCCTCTCTGAACACTACTGGAACCAACCTCCTGAGCCAAGCACTCCAACGTTTCATTGGAAGTGTCACACAACAGTGAAAACTGAGAAGCTGATGAAATCACAAAAGAAACATGGTAATTTTGTTTTTAAAAACGTGAGAAAAATAATCAAGAGGTGCAAAAGATCAGACCTGGTTTCACAGCACACAGAGAAGGGAGAGTTGTTTCTATTTTGAAGTAGTCGTTTGTTGCACTTCTATCACTTACCTAAAAATCTAATTTGAAAAAATCTGAAACTTTTCCCCAAAACTTTCTCACTTAATAAGGGAAATTAATATTTTTGTTAGTTTTGAAAATAGATGTTATACTGCTTTTATGTCAATTAGGCTGCCAAAGTATTTTTTTTAATTCATAGAAGTTAAATAGAAAATGAACTTCCAGAAGAAATGTTTAATAAAATTAAAAAATTTGATGATCTGACTTTATGCTGGAGAGTCTTTTTAAATAAGGGGCTTATGGAATGGCAAGAAGTAAAATTAGCTTTGTTGATTTTGCTGTGAATTAAAAGTGTAATGAAAATAGTTTCAGGACTGAATTTGACAAACAAAGCACACTCAATACTCAAGGGGTACTTCTCAGTCAAAATTTCATTTTTTTCTCAACTTTGAAAAGAGTTTCAATGGGAAAATTTCTATCACTCATAATAATCGTACACATGTCCCTCATGATTTTTACCAGAGGAATCACTTGTAGAATATTCAAATTACTTTGTTGTTGTGCTATCATTTGCAAATGCAATTAAAAAGAACACAGAAAAGTTTCCTGCATCCCAAAAGATGACCTGTAGAACACTACAGAAATAAAGCTCAGGGCTAGAAAAATTAGAGAAGTGATAAAAATGAAAGTCTTTTTAAAGTTGGTGAGATCTAAAGATTTCTTGACAATCTTCCACTGGAAGGGCAGAATTGCTGAGAGTAGCTTCCTATCAGCTGGGCTGTGTAAGGTTAACAGTTTTTTGTTACCTCTTTTGTCCTGTTCATAGAGAAAAACAATCACCCCTAATGAAAAATACATGCAAGCACACAATTTCAGGGGCATTTTTTGACTGTTGCTGGACTCAACCTGAGTTTTTCATAGGAAACTTCAGAGAAGGATGATGGCATTACTCAACAGGAGAGATAAAAGAGGTTTGAAATAGTTTTATGAGCTACCCTTGCCTTAAGGGTCTTATGCCCACTCTTTCGCATCTTTTTGTGCTTTGCAGGTGGAGAAAAAATAGAAGAAAAATATGACCTATCCAGGAAAACAAAAAGAAATGCTACAATCTGGTTTATGCTTTGATCGAAAGGACAAATTATATATATATACACTACATTGCAAAATACACCAGTAGTTCACAAATCTTGGGAACAGTTTTAGAGATGACGTATAGATACTTTTATTTGCAAACATCCTAAAGGTGAAAGGATGCTACAGGCTACTTAATGCAGATCCCTAGCCTGCAGCAGAGCTTTATCCGTGGATTTACAGTTGGTCTGCGTTTTGGCATTCACTGTATTAACTGCATGTTAAACACAGACCAAAAATACACACTGCCTGCAAAATCAGTGAGTAAAAAATTAGCAGGCAAAGAACATATGGGGTCTATCCTGTGCTTCAGAGTATCAGGGAATAAATTAAAGGAACATAACACAATTGAGAGCAAAATATGCTGCAAAAGCATGGATATATTAAAAACGTAAACATATTTTCTGGGGAGACCTTATTGAGGCCTACCAGTATCTGAAGGGGTCCTACATGAAGGCCGGGGAGCGACTTTTCACAAAGACCTGTAGTGACAGGACAAGGGGTAATGGGATGATACTGGAAGAGGGTAGATTTAGATTGGAAATTAGGAGAAAATTCTTCACTGTGATGGTGGTGAGACACTGGCACAGGTTGCCCAGGGTGTTTGTGGATGCTCCATCCCTGGATGTGTTCAAGGCCAGGTGGGATGGGGCCTTGAGCAACCTGGACTAGTGGGAGGTGTCCCTTCCATGGCAGGGGGGTTGGAACTAGATGATCTTTGAGCCCCCTTCCAACCCAAACCGTTCTGTGATTCTATAATTCTATGATATATGTAGTCAAAAATCTATCAAGGGCCATTAAACATGAAGTTACACTTTCTGGCACAGTGGGAGGGGAAGTACAAGCCTTCTACTGCCCTCAGCATATGCTTGCTCAGGCAGTGAGATAGGACACGTGTATTGTGAGCCATAAGGTCTTGGTTCAGACAAACCCTTCAGCTTGTGTTTAGCTTTAAACTAATCAGGTGTAAGCACAGAGTAATTGTTTGGGGTTTTTTTTAGTATTTGGTTTATTATTCCTAAATGGAGATGAAGCAAAGAACGTCTTACTACGGCTATGCCCAATTATAAGAAACCAGAGGAATATGAATTTTTGCTACCTCAGGTTCACTCTTGATAATGGTCTGGAGCCCTTCGTAGGACCAGCACCTTCCAGAGAAGACTTCTCTGTAAGAGGCTACAGATGTTATCACCAGCAACTACAATCCCCTGTAGGCACCACGACAATTTCAGGGATCGCTCCCTCTTTAGATGGCTGAAGCTGTGTCCAACCCACTGCCCTACCATCAGCCAAGTATCAAGTATCGCTGTAAGTGCATTAAATACTGCAAATCCCTCAGCAACAAAGATACAAATGAAGAGATGGCCCAGAGCCCACATGGGTAAGACAAAAATAACACGAGTAGCATTAGGAATAAAAACTCATTAGGAATAAAAACATTTTCAAAGCCTTTACTCAGATTTTACTTCGCTTTTGCTTAGGCAGTGCTCCCACTTGAGAGCAGTTTGCTGGTGTTGGGGAGCAGGGCTTGATATTTGCTATATTTGCATGTGTGATCCTTAAATACATTTTCAACAAGACTCCACGTGTACATGGGACTCTCCTGGGTCACGAAGCTGCTATAACAAGAACGTTACATTTAATGTAGGTAGAGTCAGCAACAGCCAGCCAGGTTTTCACCTGGGGTAAGATAATCAACGTAAAGTCAGTGAAGCCACCACCAGAGAATATATCCCTGTATTTCCACTTCAGGTTACACCATGTTGTCTTCAAATTAGTAACTTTGATATATATTATACACAGGAGAAGTTTCCATAGCATAGACCTGGTACCACAGCAGGTAAGGCAAGATGTGAAGAAACACTTTTAATCTTCCCAGGTCCATTTCACACAGGCACTTCAGGGATCTGTCTAGGAAGTCAGCCTTAAACCCACGAATGGCATTGAGGTATCCAGTAGCTTTTTCCCTCCTCCCTATTCATCTCTCCATAGCCCTCAGTTCTATCGACCAAGAAAAGTGCTGCTGATCTCCACCAGTGAGGATCTGCTCCCTGAGAGCCATGGGCTCCCTTGCAGAGGCAAAGGTCAGAACTGCAGTATAGACATGGGTTAAAGGCAACAATTCTCCTTCACTGTTTGGAGTTCATGGGGCTGCTCCAGGAGTGCTGCCACGTCACTTCTGGGCTACCCAGCAAAAGAAAGACATGGGAAACCTGGAGACAGGCCAGCAAAGAACCAATAAGATGATCAGAGGGCTGGAGCACTGGGCATAAGAAGTGACCTGGGCTTGTTCAGCCAGGAAAAGACAAAGCTAAGGGAAGGAAACCTGTTTTCTATTTCCAAATATCTACCTAGCCATTACAAAGAAGACCAAGCCAAGCCCTACTCAGAGGCTTGCAGAGAAAGGGACAGAGCAACAGTCACAAGGTGGAACAAAAGAAATTCTAAGCAGGTACAAGGGATAAAAGAAATCACCACGAGATGGTGATGTGCTGCAACAGGGCACTCAGAGAGGCTGGGCAACCTCCAACATTTGAGACATTCAGGACACAGTCCTGAACAACCTGACCTAGCTTTGAAGTTGTTAGAGATGGACAAGTCAGCATCCACAGGTCTCTTCCAACCTACAGTATTCTACAATTCTAAATTCAAATTTACATGAGGGATTGATCAGTCACTGGTCTGATGAAAGAGCAAGGAAGAGGCAGAGATGGGAATGGGGACTGGACAACCTGTCTTTGTGGTTGACAAATGCACTGAGAAACACTCAAAGGGAAAGGAAGGGAAAACGTTTCCTCTCATTTTTAATAAACCCCAAAAAAGGCCCAACCTTATCTTTTTTCTAAAATACGAAAAGAACAGCCTGGTACACTGTCCTTCCCTGCTTCTTGTGACAATGCTGGTGGGTTTGGTGGGTTTTTTGTTCTTGTTTGTTTTAACTAAACAAATCAACATAAGGCAGTTTGCATTTATTCTAAAAAAAACCAAAGGATGGGTAGTAAAATGGTCTCTTAGTCTGGTCATTGTTTGAGTCTAGCCTACACATTGCACACCTTCAGCCTGGCTTCAAGTGAAGTGCAACAGATAAAATAAGGTATTGACATGCACAAAAAGAAAAGGGAGCAATCAAACTGCATGCACATTCCAAGTATCATCAACTGATTGGTACCAAGAGGCAAGGAAAAATTAGCAAGATTAAAACCAGCGACAGACGGCCCCAGACTGATCTATTAAGCCCTCGGTATTTGTGCGTAGGCGCCCGGTGCACGGGGAGCAAGCAGAAGGTTTGAGCAAGTGAGCCTGCATGTACCCGTGCAAGACATGAGCACCAGGCACTGCCGGGCACCTCCCCCCAGTTGGATGTGTGCAAATTTACTCAAATTGGCTGAAACATTGATAATTAGCCACAAAACTCTGGGCATCAGCGAATTAGAAGTATTGATTTGTGCAGGTCATGGGTAGGTCAGCCAGAGAAGGTCAGCCAGGAATTTTATGATCCCAGGACAGATTTGCTGCTGGTGTAGCCAGGCAAACTCCCTCAGAGCAAGGAGAAACCCCAGTTTATAACTGCTCAAGATTTCACAACATGGCTTCTGACATCCTCAAAGTAAAAATTCCTCAGAATATACATATACACACTACTACACCTATAAGCAGAGGTGTGATTTACAGAAAGCCACGCAACCATCTACAACTTAAACCCAGTCCCATGCAGAGCCAGTGCAGAGAGTACATCTAGTATTAAATCTTGTGCTAGCACAGTGCACTGGATTGTACTTAACCCACAGAGCCTCATCCTGCTGCAAATAAAATTGGCACGAGCAGGATCAGATCTTTAAATGGTAGCTATGACAATGATTTGATGTCAAGTTCATCACAATTTGTAATAGGTACAAATCCCAAATACTATGATGGCTGTAATCGGTGTTTCTTCATGCGCAGCTCTGATTTGAATTCTTTTATTCTGACTAAACTCCCACACAATTCAATTCAGGATCAGGTTTTGTATTAAAACAACTCAAAACATTATAAAATGGCAAAGGGAATAAATGGAGCTGAGGTGGAAAGCTGGCTGACTGGCTTTGCACACTTCCTGCTATATCTACATGGGAGTAATCTGCATAGGCCACTGCATTTCCATAAGATTACTGATAGAGTAAAACACCTCTTGGTATGAGTATGAATCATATAAATGCTCATGCTGATGGACAATCCCCCTGATTTATCCCATACAAATCAACCACTGCCTTTTCTTTGGAGGGGGGTGAGGATGGAAGAGCTCTATCACTCCCACGCTCAGCAGAGAGCACAGGATCAGTCAGATCCCAGATGGGGGCAGAGGCATTTCTCATGTCTCTGGCAAAATTAGCTACTGTGGATTTCATGGACCAAGCAACAATACACGCCCACACATCCAGGATTAGAAAACAACCCGTTGGTTTGGAATTATTATGCTCTTTACTATAGCTCAGGTTTACATAACACAGGCTTTCAGATTCTACATAGATACGCTCCTCGCAGAAATAGGAGATATTAACTGTGAATCTTAAAATGTTGTCATTTTTTCTAATACTGTTCATAGAATCATAGAATGGTTTGGGTTGGAAGGGACCTTAAAGATCATTTAGTTCCATTTGCCCTGCCATGGGCAGGGACACCTCCCACTAGACCAGGTTGTTCAAGGCCCCATCCAACCTGGCCTGGAACACCTCCAGAGAGGGAGCATCCACAACCTCCCTGGGCAACAAGTCATAAAAAAATTTATGTCAGACACGAGTGTTGTTTTTTGTCCATATTTGAACCCCTAGTCCTCTCTTACTTTTTAGTAAGTGGAAAGATATTAAGATGTTTCCAATTTACCCTTTAATTTTAAATAGGTAGCTCCACTATAACTTAAATTCTCACCTGGAGGTGCTGGCCTTTGTTAACCATTGTGCCAGGTTAGTCCTACCAGCACTAACTTGTGGGTATCAGACCCAGCTTCTTCATTGTTTACAAAATTAGAAATGCTTTAAGGCTGAGTTCTTTAATTCTCATGGCATCATGCATTATATAAAAGTTATCCAGCCATCTGTTTGGGTACAATTTATATTAACACATGAGTGTGCTTGATCTCCATATTAGCGTACAGTTATGACTAAATTCTCTTAAAACTGCAAATGTGAAAGACAATTTTTTGACCTTAGTTCCTAAGTAATACAGAAAAGGACATTGCAGAGAAGATACATTTCCTTAAAGCTTCAGAAAGGAACAAGATCTACATAGAAAATCTCCGTGTATCCCACCACTCAGGACAGACCCTTACAGTAAATGTGGCAAGCAGAGAACTTGGCTGGTTACTTTTTATCTTAACCAAACATTGGTTATCCACCAACTTCCCATTGCAACCTACATCCCAAGGTAGACCTGTGTTCAGTTGTTTCCCAATGATTACTGGCATTCACTTCAAGGGATGCCCAGTTTGACCATGTATCAATGTCAAGCACACGCCTTTTACACATCTCTGTTTTTTACACATCTCTGTTTTTAACTGATCACCAACTTTGTTGTTGTGCATCAAACTGTTCTGGCCCTAAAGTCTTCTTTTTGTGTACAAAAGCATTGGGTTAGGGATAAGAAAATGATGTGCTCTTACAACTGATTTTGCTAATACTGCAAGGACCAGACTAACTGTGTGTGTGTCCTGGTTTGAGTTAGAACAGAACTAATTCTCTTTGGTGATCTTCCTTTTCAGCTCTTCTAACTAATTGCACTTTCTGAAGCTAACGGCAGATTTTCACAGACAGTCTCTGCTTCTAGCAGTGATAACACTCCATGTGTAGAGTTACTACCAAGGATTGGGGTATGCAGAAAGGTTTTTGCTTATACTTGCTCCTGTGTAGACCAAGGTCACTGATAAACCTTGTGCACCATGTTGAGGGTGCAGAAAATGAAAGGCCACATCTGCATGGAGGAGCAGCCAGGACAGGGGACCCTAAACTGACCAGCGAGGGATTCATCCAATGTACATCGTATTCAGTATACAGTCAAAGGATCATGAAGGTCAATCTTCCTTCTTCAACAGCTGGTGTCCAAGGAGGACTCTGTCTACACTGCCTTTGATCCTGATCCATGTGTTCCTGAATCCAGTTCCAGAATCCAACTCCGGAATCTTCCTGTCTGCTGCTGAGTCCAGTCTGGGATGTTCTCAGTGACTGCAAGGTGGAAACTCTTCATACCACGTTTAAGCAGGTACGAGCAGCACAGAAAAGCACATTCAGGACTCAGGAACTGAGATAGCAAGAACCCTAAATTAAATGAGGAAGGTCAGTGGGAACTGAGCTCTTTTGAAAGTCCCAGAGATAAAAGCATTGGATGAAACAGTCTCTTTTAAACACTTTTCAGTAGTAGAGCAGGTAATTTTGACTTGATAGCAAACCACCTACTCACTACTGGTGTAGCTAAAGCTGGTTTAGATGTAGACATAACCTGTTGGTGTACATACCTTAGAGTGAAAATCACTTTCTGACTTTTTTAGAAAGCCTTTTCCCTCCTTTCTGCTATTTTAACTTTTTTTTTTTAATATAACAAATAAAAAAGACAGAAATCCATCACAATCCACTACAGGTGGATTTTTTGTCAACACTTACAATGACAACACCTTCCCTGAAGCGGAATAGAAAACACCCTGAGCTTCAGACAGAGAGAGGAGCAATAACAAGCACTTTGCATTTGGGACTGACTTTTCACTGCCTTTTCTTTTTTCTTCAGATCCCTTAAATGTGCAAATATTCTAAGATGCATTAATGTGTAATAAAATTTTGCTTGACTGGTGACGACTTTCATGCAAGTAAGGAATCTTTCTGTATAAAGAATTGTCAAGAAATATCTTCCTTTAAGCTAGAGGAGGGAAAAGTCTGTGCTGGGTTTATATCACTACTTCAATCCTGCAAATACTTCTGATGAGAGATACCACTGAGCAATCCAACACCACTATTACGCAGTGTACTTCATGGTAAAGCTGTGGTATGGTGGGCTTCTGATGGGTGTTAGCAAATAGACATTGGTGTAATTACTTTGACTCAGACTGGAATTGGATACTAGAGGGAAAAATATGATTTATTGCTCACAAGAAAAAGAACTTTGAGAAATGACTTAGCAACCTCAATACTGCACAGTGCCTCCTTTAAAATACACTTTTTAATGGGGTCCAATTTTTTAAATTCTTTCAGATACATTGAGAACAGTCCTTGCTATAGAAACCAGAACTCAACAGCACAATCCAAGTTGAAACACTGAGCAAAACACACCATGCTCCAACCTGTGTTCACCTCACAGTCTGCAAACACATGTTCTTGCACCAAAACATTTGTCAATCAATATTTGAACCATATCTGACAGAGCTTGTTCCTCCCTGTCCTGCCCACGTTGCTATGTCATGACTAGAGTTAAGATGCCATTCAAATAGTACATGTGTGCCTAAATGCCTTCCTGATTTGCTTCTCAGCTTGGCTGTCAAATCAACCTAGATTCTCAGCCAGCTTCTGAATTACCATTTATTTTTATCCTAATATGAAATTTTACACAAAAGACGCTGGGTCTATGCTTGCAACAAATACGTTCTTGGATCAGTGCTACAGGAAAACATGATGCCAGGGCAGTGTTAAGAATAAAACCCTCTTCAGCTATGCAAAATTTCAGTGAGGTTTGCCTGCTCTGAAACATATTTTTCAGACCCTAGAAGTATGGATTTCACAGAGGGGTTTTTTAAGTACAAGAACTAAGTTCAAAAGCTCTGGGGTACACACAGCACCTTGACACCACAGGATCTGGAGTGACAGCACTGCTGGGCTAAACCCTAAGGCAACCAGTTGGGCAAAGTGGAACACAGGAAGTTTTACCTCAACATGAGAGAAACTTCTTTACCATGAGAGTCACCAAGCCCCAAAACAGGCTGCCCAGAGAGGCTGTGGAGCCTCCTTTTCTGGAGACTTTCAAAACCCACCTGGATGTGTTTCTGTGTAACCTGTTTTAGGTGAACCTGCTTTGGCAGGGGGTTGGATGAAATACCTCCAGAGGTCCCTTCCAACCTCTACTATTCTGTGATTCTATGAAGTTCCTATGGACTCAGATGGAGTTCCCAATAAAAACAAAGTTTATGAATGTAGCCCATTGCAGACTCCTTCAGCTTGCACATTTGCATTTCACGCACTGCTGTCTTAATTACTGGGCAACTTTCTCTTTTACCTTCCCTGTCTTTCAGTGCTTCCCCAGGTACTCAGCACTGCCTATGTGGGGTGCTGTCACTTTATTCCCAGCTTCCCACCACACAAGGAGGACCTTGGTCAGCCCTGCAGACCTCGAGGGAACAGCCCTGTTCCAGCAGTACCATCTGTCCACAACAGGAGGCAAATAAAACAAAATGAACATTCACTACTCTTTGAAAGCCTGCAACGTTTGGAGGCTTGGTACTGATTTTTAAACGTGTAGCCATCTGAAGTGTGCAGCTGTGCTCACCTATCAAGTAACCAGATGGTGCAACAGGAGTCAAATCGTTTTCTAAATGGCTTTGGTGGTTAAGTGAGTAACAACTTGTTTGGTTAGATGTACAAGAAGAGAGGAAGGGAAAGAGAAAGGAGCAAGGAAAGGAAGACAAGAGAGGGACAAAGGAAGAGGGGAGGTGAACAAACATGAAGGAAGATGCAACTGTCCTGATACCAAATCTGCCCACACATTTTTGCTGAGAATTAAGTAGGACAATGTTTAGAGATGTGCTATCAAGAAAGTTACATTTTGGCAGTTTGCAAGGCTGTCACATGATAAGGAATATATTCATTTGTTTACTAAGTAATCCAGAAACTATTTAAGAATATAGAGGGAGGGCTGTACTATTTTTAAAAATCAAAAGAATTCTCTCTGCACTCTAATCTTCCACATTTCCTGAAATTCAACTTCCATATTTCAAATTCCTATCTCATCTCCATATATTGCTTGGTTTTTGGACCTCTGCCAACCATCTTCTCACCTGGACATTAACCTCATTCTCTTGTGGTCATTTTCCACTTGTTGCTTCCCATATAACAAATCCTTCACCACTTCCTGAAGGTGGTCCTGCAGTGACCATGTGTGGTTGCAGCAGCTCACCATCCCCTGCCTGCCTGGGAGCCCTTTGGTTGCTCTCATGCACTTTTCTCCCTGTGGGTGTCTTCCCTGAGCAAGGTCAGCCATGGGGACATCTGCCCTAAGCCTGCACCACACCAACCTGTCTCTGGCCTGAGCTGTGCTCCTGCTTCTCTTCAGGCCTCTGTACACCCATGAATTTTTCCTTTCCTTTGATCCTAGCACTTCTGTTTCCCCCGTGATAAGAATGTGGTTAGTAGAGATCTGAAAAACACGAGGCAATCAATTAAATGCTTTCCTCTCTGATTAGCCTCATTAACCATTCCTTATGATTTTTGAAAGGCTAAAATTTGTCCTATGCTTAAAATTACTGAGAGTTTTCTTTTGAAAAAAAGATCTCATGTTCACAGCAGATTCATTTCAGCAGCGTGCCTCATGTATTCAGAAAGTTCAACCAAACTGCACAGAGTGTGTGAAAAGATAACACCCACATAAATCAAGAAGGATTAAGGTGATAATGGCAAGTTGAACAACTGGAAGCTGAGTTTAAATATAAGCCACAGCATCCACACACAGATCTGTACAGGTTTAACAGCAGTAGCACATTTTTATTTATTCCTCTACATGCCCTGTATGCTAATAAGTCTTGAAACAACTTCCTGAATCTAAACCTAATATATGCATTTTACACAAAAAATCGATGTCATTTCTCAGGTCTCAAAGACTGATTATTCTCCACAGAAAATGGAATGCTTTTAT
Organism: Brachypteracias leptosomus; assembly: GCA_013401335.1. Lineage (NCBI taxonomy): Eukaryota > Metazoa > Chordata > Aves > Coraciiformes > Brachypteraciidae > Brachypteracias > Brachypteracias leptosomus. The sequence continues at coordinate 25,892 of VYZX01027897.1, read as the reverse complement.
TTGATCAAGCTTCTTCTCTGCGTGCAGCATTTCATCTGCTTCCACTTTGTGCTTAATGTGTATTAACCCTCATGCATGTGGGTCACTTTACTGGGCTCTGCTGGGATATAGAACATGAATCATCAGTAGAAATAACCGTGTTCCCAAGGCACTGCAGAACACCACCCACCCCAGCTACAGACACTAACCCCTCATACTTCTGTGAGGACACAAGCAAACGCTTACTGATGATGATAGTCTAGAAAAGAAATTCAGATTTTCTTGTTCTTTAAGCAATTTTTATTTCCTCAAGTCCCTATCTTGTTAAAAACAAGACATTCTATTCTTACAGCATTTTGCAAATTGAAACCTGGGAAAAGTAGGATTGACAGTTTCTTGTAAGCATGTGGAGGCACGTGCGTACACACTATGAAGACAGCATTTTGTGAAATGGTTCTGGGAAAAAATAATAGGTGTTTGTTTGATAATCTAGACTAGAAATTATTTTTCCAATGGTTGTTTTAGTGACGGTCCAAGACTTTGGCAGACCTTCCTCTCCTCTTTTGTATCACAGATAAAGAAGATTGATTGCTGTTCAGGGACTGTGGCACTGGCCTCTGTATCCCTGCAAAGCGCAGATTTCCCAATCTTGTGGGTACAAAAAAGTGGGGTGGAAGTGACTCTAAACTGGGACTTCAAGGGAGCATCAAACAAATTAATTTGCTGCAGATACAGGGAGAACAAAGCTCATCTGGGAGTAGGCAGGAGCTTTTTGCCAGAAAAAAAGGTGGCAAGAAAAAGGTGGTACAACAACAGAACAACTGAGAAGTACTAGCAGAGCACTGGGTGTTAGAGACCAGAACCTTCTTAGAAAATACCTAAATGGACTATTACCAACTAAGTGCTTGTCCGCACCAGTTCCCAATTCTGCTGAGTCTTGTAGGTGTTCCTGTCCTGCAGATCATGAAGAATAACTGCTGACAAAATGAAGGTAGAGCAGGTGGGAAGAGGAACAGGCTGTTTTCTGCAGTGGCTTTCTCCTGGCACAAAGGGACACTTCAAAAATGGGTTACGTGCTTCTTTACCACAACCCTAGGTTTCACCTTACCCTCTTAAACAGATTCATAAACTCCAATTAGCAGAGGTTCAACAAGATAAAACAACACAATTGCTTTTCTAAGTTGGCTGTTGGTTTATGATTCCATCAACTCTTGACTAACCAGCTACTCATGAGGTGAGGAACAAATGATCTTGTGGTCACGAACAGCAAAGGCTCAGTGATGCACAGCGCTGATGCTGCAGAACATTCAGGGAAGAGTGACCCAGCACTTGAAACATTTTGGATTGAAGGCTCCAAGCAGCTGAGTCTGCAGCAGAGCCCAACGAACTAAACCAAACAAGAATTCCCTAGAGAAAATACTCCCCGTGTTGAAGCAGCAGAACCATCTGCTACCCCTTCTCCCCCAACTCTGCAGTCCCCGAGGTGAGAGGGAGGACTGGCAGAGCAGGCAGGGACTGCTGCCCGAGCAGAGGTTTTGGTGGGGGTGAATCCCACTGTGCATATTACACACAGGTGAAAAAAACACCCCTGTCATCTCCAGGCAAGTTCAGTGAGCTATGGTCTTCCCCATGTAGGCAATGCAAAAAGGTGTCAGAAGGCATCTTTCACTCTTTATTTTCCTTTTTCTCTGAAACTCAGTAGTCTGTAATCCCACACTTGCTGTTATCACCTGGCAAGCCAGTAAGAAGGGCTCTCACAGCCTGGACAGCAGTGCTGGGCTGCTGCAGGCAGGGTGTCCACAGGCATGATGCTCTCCACTCCTATGGATGAGCATGTTCCCCTTCCCTGTCCTCATTCACTGCTCTCTCACCCTCACCATCTACACCAGCTGGTTGGACTAGGGGCCAGGAGCTCATCCTAGTCTAAGACACAAGCACTGGTGATCAATGAGGACCAGGAACTCCCAGTCACCATCCCAACATCTCTCCACTAAGTGCCTGTAAAGCCAAACTCTTAATTGTGCCACAACAGGGAGGTGGCATCACACTGTGAAGTGGCTGCAGATCACTGCTGATAGCCTCAGTGATGGCTAGCATGGGGCAGATCTTGGGTCAGAAACATTGGGTCTTAGACAATAGTCATATTGTCTAAGACAATAGACAATGCGAGAGAGAATCTGCTAGAGGAGTAAGACGTAGTGAAGAAGAGAGCCCAGACTCAAGCTCAACAAATTAGCAGATTTTTTTAAATGTTATTTTAAAGAGAGGGTCTAAGTAAAGTGTAGGAAGAATGGCAAAGGAACAGACATGTCATCAAGAGCAAAAAAGGAAATGGGAAAGAATAGAAGTGAAACGATGAAATTGTCAAGCAAAGAGAGAGGAAGAGGTTGCCCTGCTATTAGTAATGCTTTGGTCAGTGAACATGGAGATATGGATCCCCATAAAACTGAAGAGGCAGCACTTTCTTGACTTGATGGAAGCTAAGTGACAATGAAGAAGAGTGGATTAATTAACTCACAGGATCATGGTTAACATTGCAAATGGGGAGAAAACTAGAACAGGAGAAACTGATTATCTTCCCTCACGTAGCAGGGAAACATCACACAAGAACCTGGGGGTTTTCTCTCACCTTTGGTTGGCAAAGACATACAGTAACTCCAGTTAGATCATAGGGAATGCTGACAAGGGGAAAACTACCTGTAAATCCTGAGGCAAGAAGAAATAACACACTCCTCTATATCAAGGAAAGCTAGAACAGGGAACAAAGGGCTTGAACTGCAAAAAAAGACATTGATATTCAGCAAGAACTTTCTGACTGGAGGTGCATAAGCAGCAGCATAGATCATTTTAGGGAACTGCAAAATCTCCACCGTTACATACTTCAAAAAGCTGGCAAGAAAATCACTCCTAAGGAATAATTTTAAGTACAGTTCATTCTGCTTCGATTTAGAAGAATGGGCCAGATGATCACTTACACTCCTTTTTTTCCTACAATTTCTATGAAAAAAAGATATTTAAAAAGGGAAATTCAAGTTCTTATTATACTGGAACCTGCAGCCACAAGAATCTGAGCTGCATAGTTTAATCCATACCATTCACACAAGGAATTATTGACTTAGAATTGTTTTTGTTTGTAAACTCAGAGATTAACAATTAGCTCTTCAGTTGAAGTTGCCTCTTCATTGCATGTGCTTGAGCCAGCAGGGCTGTAAATGTTGAGGTCTGTTGTAATACTGTAATGACATCAGTGCACTAGGCTTTACAATGTCTGTGAGGTCAATGTTTTAAATAATTAGATAATAACTTCCTTTTATGAACCCGAGGTTGCTAGAACCACATTGCCAGCACAGGTACAATATCTATAATATACCTTGAACACATATATTCCTACACAGAGACCACCCATCTCCTGCCTCAGAGCTGATGTCATCAGTTACAGAACACATCACATGCACAGAATGATCAAATTCCCTTCTTGGGGGGAGGTGGAGATGGTATCTTCCTTCTTTATGGAATCTACTTACAACACTTCAAACACATTATGCTTCCAAAGATCTCATAAACTGGAGTATAAACAGGGAAGGTGGCAGGCTCTCACTCTGAAGCAAGATGTGCTCCTCAACTAAAAGGCTGCAAATCTTCCAGAGGTGAGCAATACCTGTTCATTCCTCTGTGGATTTTTTTTATCTCCTTGTACTCATTTTCAAACACGTCTGCTCTGTTTCCCTTGGGAAACTACACTACAACACAAGAGCCTGAGAACAACAGTGCTCCATCAGAGAAAAGGTTCATCTGGCCCAATACTTGGCCTCCAAAGTGGCCAAACAAATGTCTCAAGGACAGCATATGAGCAGGGCATGTCTGCTTCTGTCAGGGTCCTGGGGGTGCTCATGGACCTCAGCGGCTGGGATCAGCCTCCTGTGGGAGGACCTCCATCCCCACCATCTGCTGTCAAGGGGACATGTCTCAGCTCAGCCTGGGGCCTTCAGTCCCTGCCTGAGCCATATGCTGGAGGTGTTCCCATCCCTGCCTCTGTCTCCTGGATGGGTCTGGGACCTGCACTGCAGAGCCCTGCTCTCCTGCATGGAGCCCTCTGACCTGGGTCGGAGCTGGTCCTGCACAACTCCAGGCACAGCCCCGCAGAACCAGGCTACTCTGCTCTGATCCCTGCGCTCCCCATGGGTCAAGGGATGACAAGACTGGGACTGACCTGAAATGTCAGGGGGGTTTCAGCTCCAAACACACTTTCAAGGACACACAACACAAAGGTTAAGGTGGAAACAGGATTTTATTTTATGCTTTTTGATGATATTTTTCTGAACCTGTTTCCGAGCCAATGCAAAGGCAAGACAAAGAGCTGCAGAAAGGAGCAGCAGGAACACAGGCCAAGAAGCCCCTGTGTCCTGAAGAGAGGGAACATCAAGAATGAGGACAGGGACCAACCACACACAAAGAAGAAGAAAAAGAAGAGGTGTGCGGTACAAAGGGTTATTTTCCACTGTGTGCCATGTTTCGATGACAAGCATCTTCTTTGCCTTCCCAAACTGTCTCCACCACTGTGCTCCTTGGCCAGGGATGGGTGAGAAGCACTCTGGTGCCTGCCCAGCACTTGTGTTGCCATGGCAGGGAGAGCTGGAAAGTGGCAGCTGGGGCTGGGGCAGCAAGCCTGGAGCCCTGCCCACCAGAGGCTGTTGTGCACAAGCAAAAACTCCCTGGGGAGATGGAGCCAAGGGAAGAGCAGAGCTGGCTCCTGCCACAAGCTGGCACTGGGCAAGAGAGCCCAAGAGAGCCAGGGCACGAGTGGTGCCTTGGAGGTGCCAGAGCAGGAGGCAAGAGCTGAGCCAAAAGGGCCCAGACAAGACCTGACAAGGGGCTGTGCTCAATGCCACAGAGGAAGAGAAACAACTCCCGAGGAGCCCCAGAAAGCCTTCCCATCCCTGGGAGTGTAGAAAGCTTCCTCCCCCCGCATGCGGGGCACGAGGGCCACCTGCGTGGAGCACCAGGAGCAAGCCCCTGGCCAAAGGGGCCCAAAGGAGGCCTGGCAAGGGGCCGTGCTCCGTGCTGCAGAGGAAGGCAAAAAACCCCCGTGGGCACTTGGTGTCCCAGCGTGGGGGAAAAAAAGCCTTCCTCCCCCCAGCTGCAGGGCACGAGAGGCCATCTTGGTGGTGCATGAGCAGCAGGTGGTGACCCAGGCCCAGAGGGCAGCAGAGGAGCCCTCCCCTCACAAGTGGCCATGCTCAATGCTGCAGAGGAAGGCAAAAAACCCCCGGGGCCCAGGGCCAATCTGCCCCGGGGGAAAATTCCTTCCTGACCCCAGCCCTGCTGGCGATCGGCTACTCCCTGAGCATGGGAGCAAGGCCTGCCCCTCGTCCCACAGCCTGGGCACACCTCCCACCAGATGCCCAAGCCCTACTCTGCCTCAACCTGCAGCCGTCTCTGGGGCTTCCCAGAGTGGCCAAATGCCCCCGGCCTCATCCACCTTGGGGGCAAGAATCCTCCCTGTGCCTGGCAGGACACCAGTGGGTGCTCCAAAGCACTGCGACCCCTATCTCTAGGTTCCATTTCTTACGGGTGTTGCCCTTGGCTCATCAGAGGATGAGGATGGTGAGCTCTGCCGAGCTCCTCAAGGTGGCATTTCTTTGCTCTTGCCACTGCTCTCCAGATGAAAAAGCCTGACAGGCTCAGGCACCTCCAGGGGTTGGGGGTGGTTCTCATCTCCAGTAGCCTTGTCCAGTCTTCGGGCTTCTTCTCTCAGCCCCGCCAAGTAATTCCAATGGATCCTGAGGGATTTCCTCTGGCATGTGTTTGGGCTGCCCGCAGGGCCAGCTCTGGCAGCAGGACAGGGAGATGCTGCCTTTTGTACTGCCCTGGGGCACTGAGTGCAGCGTTGCCAGGTGCTGGCCCTGTGACATCAGGGTGACCAACCTCCATCAGCAGCCCCACCCACCACCCCTCTGTCCAGCATCCTTCAGAGAAAGGCCTTTGGGGATGTTACAGCAGGACCTCTCTCAATCACCTACAAGAAGTCTTGCGACTCTGGGAAGGTCCCTGCTCAGTGGAAATCAGCCACTGTTATTCGGTGTTACAAGGAGGGTGTGAGGGAAGGTCCAGGAAACTACAGACGTGTTGTTAGTCTAACCTTGGGACCTGGAAAAATGAAGGACATGACACTGAGTACTGCTGAAAGGCAATTAAAGAACAATTAAATCATCAGGCACAGTCAACATGGGTTCACAAAGGAAAAGTCTAGTTTAGCTAATTTGTGATCTTGCTACGAGTGGAAGGTCGTTGATGTAGTTTTTCTGGGTTTGAGTATGGTTTTTGATACTGTCTTTCCCAACATCCTTCTGGACACGTTGTGCAGCCGTGGGATGAGCAGGTACGTGGTGTCATGTGTGAAGATCCTGCTGAACAGCAGGGTTCAAAGGGTTGCAGTGAACAAGGCTACAGCTGGCTGGTGGCCACTCACCAGCACTGTTCCTCAGGGCTCAAGTCCAGGGCAAATTCTGCCCAGTATTTTATCAATGATCTGGAGGCAGGAGCTGAAGTATGGTACTGATGATGCTAAACTGGGAGGTGCTGTTGGCTCTCTCAAGGGACAAGAGGCCTTGCAGAGGGATCTGGATAGGCTGGAGCACTGGGCAGTCAGTGGCATGAAACTGAGCAAGAATTAATGCCAGGTTCTGCACCTGGGATGGAGCAATGCTGGACACAAGTCTAAATTGGGAGAGGAGTGGCTGGAGAGCAGCCCTGCAGAAAGGGGTCTGGGGGTGCTGGTTGTCATTGTAGGTCCCTGCCAGCTGAACGATGCTGTGCTATTCACTTAGAGGTGCTGGGTCACAGAAGAGAGGACATGGAGATAACCAGTGTTACAAATTGCGCTAGCAGCTTAAACTCAAATTTCCAGAGGAAGGCAAGGATACAAACTCAGCCTTGTCACCTGAGCAATCTTGTCCCCAGAAGTGACTCAGCCAGCCTGCCTCAGTTACCCATACAGCAAGTTTCAGTATAAACAGACATTTAAATGCATCAATATTTCATTTACTTCTATGACTAGGACGTAGGCTCCTAAATTGCTCTGATGCTCTTAAAACTTTAATCCAAATTCTTCAGCTGACTGTTGGCAGCTTCCAGCAGATGCTGCAAGCTCAGCACATCCCTGCTTCATGAATTTTGGGGGGAAAATCATTGAAGAAACACAGCAAAGAGCAGTGTAATTTAGTACACTGGACAGTCTTGAATTTAAAATCAGGATGCCAGGGCACATGTGCTGTTACTAAAAGGACCATCTTCTGGATGATGTGAAAAAAAGGAGCAACCAATTATTATTTCTAGTTGTTTAAAAATCACATTTAATCTTGAGTATTAGCCTGGTCCAGCCCATTTTACACAATCACCTTCCTCCCCTTAGCACTTCAGCTCATGATCAAGTGCCTGATTTCTTACTTTCTTCAGCCTTACACTGATTTTTAATGTCATTTGCCTTAACACATTTACCTCATCCATTTCCACAGTGTCATCTAAATATTTCTGGGATCTTATTTGAAGAAAAACAACAACGTTTTTGATGTTATCAAGTCTGCTCTATGACAGATGGACGATTGCTTTTGTTTAAACTGGGAAAATAGCAAAGAATGCTTCCATGCGACTCTCAGATTTAACACTTCTAATGCAAGACAGAGAGATTTGCCCAACATGAGATATTTTCATGTCAGTTATTTAGCTTTTGTCATATAAATAGTACTAAAACACATACATAGCGGGGCACATGCGCTACCTACACCATACAGCTAAAATTTCTCCTAGACTGCAAGGAATGGAAGATAACAGCATCATCATTAGAAAAATGATTTCCATAGATGAAGGTTTGTGTTTTACACTCACTCTGTGTTTTTAATACATACATTGCATCAATAACAGAAAACTGTATAAATACTTTGTAAATACAATTGACTATAAGGACACGTTAAGTAAATCGAAGATGCGCGAATCCAGCAATAAGCAAGAAGATAGAATAACTCAGAATGGATTTTAAATCTTTTCAAACCAATGTGACATGACACGCCTGTCACAGTGACAGTCTATTCCCACCACCAGCAACCACACCAATCATAGACTTCTAACTCCTAGATACAATTTACTTGTTGTCCTCAAATATCCAAAGTAAACAAACAAAAGCCAGTAATTTTGTATCATTCCCATTCGGGTGCCTTTTTTTTTAAAAAAAAAAAGTTTTAGCAAAAATAAGGTATTTTATGTTGTGTAAACATAAAGGAACTCAAAGCTAAGCACAATGGTAGGCACAAGAGAATCGATGTGCAGAGCTCAGGCAATAACTACACACACATGCCATGAAGAGGGAAGCAAGGGGTACAGAGCTCCATGATACTGTGACCTTCTGTGTCAGGCCACTGATGCCTTTCATTCCCTTTAAATACGCAATGTTTAGATCCCTTGACATAAGAAACAACCTCCACAGATGCCATAATGAGGCCAAAATTGCCAGGTGCCTGACAGCAATAAACGCAAATCAAACCAGACTGATCTTCCCCCGGTTAGCGTGGCTGACCATCAAAGCAAAGCCCAGCCACCAGAGCCCATCAGTATCCCCAGTTTGCACCCAAGGTACCCCTCAGGCTTGAGGTGATTACTCTGGGGCTGGTGCATGAGCAGCTTTGCCAGAGCAGCGGGACCTCAGGGACTCTGAGATGTGCTCTCTAGTACACCCACGCATTTCTGCAAACAAGACCTTCCATGTTGGAACAGACACATCTAGAAGCAGCGTATGTGATTTTTACACCAATGCCTTACTAGGTGGTTACTCACAACAACACTGACCAAGACACCAGGAAACCAATAGGATTTTTAGGCTTCTACTACTGACCTAGCTCAACTCACAGCATAAAGCCATCAGACCTCTGCAAACTAACAAAGAGTATGTTATATGTCTTACTTAAAATCAGTTGAAGTCCAAACCTGCAAGCATGGAAATGCATCATGACTCTGGTATTGACAAGTCTAGTACTTTATGACCTTGTGGGGTAGACATGAGTATTTGAAAGGAAAAAATCTGTCACTTGCCAGTGACAGCCTCAACTATTAGATCCTTAAATAATGACATGATTACATAGGAGACTTTTCTACATAATAATCGTCACGATTTTTATTCCCTTAGAGCTCCACAGAATCCCATGTGTGGGAAAAAGGAAGCAGGGATTTATAGGCAGAGAAGCATGAGAAATAGTGATCATAAAATCATCCCTTTTAATTCTCCGGAGACCTATTACGCAGAGCATGTAGCGACACAGGACACATGCTAGAGGGGTACAAAGGTTTTAGCCCTCAGAAGAGATGACCTGCGATGCTTGCCAACAACTGTGCCTCCCAAATTCCTGCTGAGAGCAGCTTTATGACAAACCGCGCTCGTAGCGGACACGGCTGCTATATATAGTCACACACAGATGCTTTGCTGCCTGGTTTGGTGCCTATCTCTGCAGTCCTGCTCTGAGATAACCAGCAGCTAAACAGGAGTTACCCGTGCAGAACATTTACACCTATCGGCTTTTATTAGTGAAGGTGAACAAAACACTGACCAACACGGCCCTTGGCTTTGACCTGAAACTTCCGCAAATCCACCCAGACTTCACCGGTTGGTTACTCCCAGGCTACAGCAACGCAAGAGCCGAGTTTCCCAAGCCACCCACACCAGCCTCATGACAATCTGGAGAAGCTCCCCCAAAAATGAAGCGGCTGCTTAGCGAGGGCGAGGGTTGTGTCTCTGCCAGGGTTGTGTCACACCAAGGGGGGACCTGACACATCAAGGCGGGGGTCCTGCCACACCACGGGAGGGGTTCTGTCACACCAAAGGGGTGGGGGTTCTGTCACACCAAGGAAGGGAGGGCTCCTGCCACACCACAGAGGGGGGTGGCTCCTGCCACAGCCCCCGAGCAAGCGCAGGCCGCTCCCGCCGGGGATGAGCCGGCGCGGATATTAAAGGAAACGCAATCCTCTTAGGCGGGCGGGCGGNCTTAGCCAGGGGAGGAGGGTGAGAAGGAGGAGGAGGGCCTGAAAGACACAGCGGGGAGAGGCGGGGCCGCCGCCACCGCCTCAGGTGAGCCGCGGCCCGCCCTCGGCACCCGGGCGGGCGGTGACGGGGCCCCCGCAGCATTGTCTCCCGGGGATGAGGCAGTTCTTCTAGATAATCAAAAAGCATCAAGAGAGATAGCGGGGGTGAAGGGTTCCAGAAGCCGCCAGCGCTGCGGCGGCTGGTGGCCGTGTCCGGACCGGCACAAGCCCCCCTGGTACAGCCAGAGAGCATCGGGCACCTACTTGTGCCCCTGGAAATTTCCACCAGGCCAGAGTCGCTCCGAGTTTCCAGGCTCCTTTGACGCCCTTCACCCTGGTTTGAGGACTGCAGCATCACTGGCCTTCAGCACAGAAGTTTGGGGACCTGCACCCCAAGCTGGGCTTGCTGGTGTGGCCGTGGCTGTGCTGGGGTCACAGTGACCGAGCTGCTAAATGAGAGCGATACCCATTGAGTTGGCATCATGCTGCTCTCTGCATCCTCCTCCATCGCTCACTCCCATTGTGGGGTAGCAGCCAACAGCAGTAAACTGGCTCCAGGCTGGTTTCAGGTTTTGGATCTCATTCCTGAAATTACAACTGTCAGTCAAAACTAGGGGGCAGTTGCAACAAAACGCTCCATTCTGCCTTGACGCTCAAGCACTCCAAGATCTTTCAAGTACAGAATCACTCAGCACTGGTCACTCGAGGTTAGCAAAGTCAACCTTCCCAGGTACCGTGGCCCCAAACTCACTGCTGGTGTTTATTTCTGCTATTGGCCAAGCATGGAGTTACCTCATCCAGAGAGTAGAAACCCAGCTGCAAACACAGCAAAGCAATTCAAACCAAAACACTGGAACTCCAGGCTCTGAGCCTATATTCTTCTATAGAAAGCTGTTCTATGTTTGTAATGCTTCTCATTGATTTTTTAGGTCTTTTTATTGATACAAAATGTAAGCCAGAAGGTCTTGTACCTGCCAGAATAAAAAGTTTAGTGTATCTAGTAAGTGCAGTTGTGTTTCCCGAGACCTTGTGTTTCTGAGAGCCACCCGCTCCCAGGTCTGCATGACACATATTCTAGTATTTATTTAGTAGTATTTATTAGGAAGCAGCTTTAACATACTGACTGCAGCGATAACAATGTTTATTAAGAAATTGTGACCTATATAGTGCTTCCTTAATTCACACATAAAGATCTCTGGAAAAGAAAAGAAAATAACGAGCAAAAAAAAAAGCAGAAAAACAAAGCAAGCACATCATAGCAACCAAGGAAACTATTTCATGTGGAAGATTGCAGGCAGTCTCTTACAGTGCTGTTAGGCTGGTGAAAGATCAAAACAAAATCCCAGTGTGCACAGGGCTCCCAAGTTCTTTGAAGTAATTTTTCACATCTTCAGAGTTTCTCTTTCTGGCCAGTTTGGCAGCTGATTCCAAAAGGATCGCGCCACTTTAATAATAAAAAAATAATGAAAAGAAGTGAGCTTAACTTTGATTACTCGTGCGTGCTCTTCAGCAAAGGATAACCAAGGTAGCGTGTAACCAGCAGACTGTATTATTGTATTTGGGTTATTAGGGGGAGGGAGGACACTCTCGCTAGCCTTTTCCCCAGTTCTCTGATATAACAATAGTAGGTCCCTCACTGCTAAGCCTGAAAATGCTTTTTCATATTGGTGGATGAGGAGCATGAAGATGCACGGGCTGTACTCAGTCAGACAGCCACTCTCTTCCTCCTCAGTCAGTTGACCTGTGCTGGCTTTGTCCCATTTAATGGCCTTGGACAACAGCCAGAAATGGCTTTTTCACTGGCCAGGTTATCAATGCATGTGTTCCTCTCCATCAGCTAGATTTGGGAAAGCAATCATCAGTAAACAATCAGGCTGATCTCTCCATACTCCCTGTCTGTCACATATAACTTTTTTATTATTTTAAATCTCTCTTAAGAGAAAATGTCCCCGTTAAGGTGTGTTTCTAAGCAAATTTCTCTCTGTGTGTTGCTGGTACCTTGTAACTTGATGGTGTTTAATAACAAATAATCATTTGCTACAATTTACCCTGCATGTTTCCTCCTTATATTTCCTGTGTTATTGTTTATTTGTTGTTATTTTAACGTGAGGTTTCACTTCAATTTCACTCTCGAATAGCAGGAATGGTCAGTCATTCATAGAAAAATGCTCCCAATGGAGTGGTGATTTTTGAATGTAAAATCCCTAAGGGGAAGGGAGAAGGTAAGTGCTACCACTACTGCTATGTCACCTCAGGTGATGATCCCTGTTCACCCACAACATCAGCCAGAAAAGGAAGAAATCTGCATCTCTTCTGACTCAACAACAGCATGGTTTCTCACCACACATTTCTGCTTTTCCAAGCACTCCTCATTCCTGTAAAGCAATAACATGAGAAGACGCTGGTTCATAAGAGGCCATTTTACAACATCAATTAAGAGGAAAAAAATTGGCTGGTGTCTTTCAGCCATCCCCATCACAGTAATAATTATAATATAGATATCAACTGCTTCTGAGTAATGCAGACACTTTCACCTCTCAGAGATCTACAAGCAGAGCACACTCACAACTCCCAGCCCAGACATGGAAGACAAAGGACATCCCCATCAGAAGCACAACACTTGCCAAATAGGAATGGGAAATTAAAATTATTCACATGAAGCTGCAGGACAGCCCAGGAGTTGAAATTTCACTGTTAAGTGTGGATTTGGGGAGGCAGAATGTATGAACCTAATTCAATGCCAGTTGAGACAGATCAGAAATCATAGGAAACCAATGTGAGAAGTTAAATGATTTCAACTGCAGAGGACCTGAATTTTAAATCTCCTTTTACAGACAGCAGCTTGGTTTAGGTCAGCATATAATGGACAGAAAAAGATTGGCTAAATTACCAGGGCAGTTTCTGTAGGTCTTGCTGCTCTTTGGATATGGGTCACGGAGAGGAGAGCTGCCTGTCAGAAGCACAAGGCAAGGAAAGTGAGGAACATAGTGAAACACAGCGGAGAATACACGTCAAAAGAAAAAATGTTTTCATAAAATAAATGTGGTGCCAAACCCTGTAAAAATCTAGTCCAGAGGAAATTTTTAGTAAACATCTGAAATTAAACAACATAAATGTTCTATATTTAAAGACTTAGGCATTTATTTTTCATTAAAATTCTTCTTATTAAATTCAAATGTTGATTTCTTTTTTTTTTTTTTTAATTTTCCTTCAGTACTAACTCCACATTAGTTAGTGGAGTTAGCACCTCTCTCAGTTGTTAACATCCTAATATATGTTGAACCTGTGCTTGCATTCTGGCACAGAATTCATGCTCCACTACTGGGAAACATTTTATCTGAATCACAGAATGTTTTGGGTTGGAAGGGACTTTTAAAGGCCATCTAGTCCAACCCCCCTGCAGTGAGCAGGGACATCTGCAACTAGAGCAGGTTGCTCAGAGCTCCAAATCTGACCTGGAATGGTTCCAGGGATGGGGCTTCTACCACCTCTCTGGGCAACCTGGGCCAGTGTCTCACCACCCTCATTGTAAACAATTTCTTCCATATATCTAGTCCAAATCTACCATCTAATTTTAGTTTAAAACCATCCCCCCTTGTCTTGTTGCAACAGGCCCTGCTACAAAGTTTGGCATCATCGTTCTTACAAGCCTCCTTTAAGTACTGGAAGATTGCAATAAGGTCTCCTTGGAGCCTTCTCCTCTCCAGGTTGAACAAGCCCAGCTCCCTCAGCCTGGCCTCCCAACAGAGGCTTCCAGCCCTCTCCCATCATTTCTGGGGCCTCCTCTGGCCCTGCTCCACCAGGTCCATGTCTCTCCTGTGCTGAGGCCTCCAGAGCTGGACCCAGCACTGCAGGGGGGTCTCCCCAGCGCGGAGCAGAGGGGCAGGATCCCTTTCCACCTACCAGCACTCCCAAGTCCTTCTCTGTGGTTTCTGCATGGCCAGAGCTGCAATTACTCACAGATCCCTACCCCAGAGAGGTCAACTGCCAACCTAGACCCATTGCAGAAGAAGGGGATTGGATGAAGAAATTGTCTTTAAGTTGTATTATTTAGGTGGCACCAATATCTTGACATTCTGGGTATACAGCATGGATGCCAGCATTAGGAATGAATGCTGGATAGGATGCTCTGATTGGCCTCATCCTGATGTGTCAGGTTTTAACTTAGAACACAGGGAGTGGGACAGGAGGTGAATTTTAGAGAATCATGCTGACAACACACAAGCTTTCCCACCAATGAGCGTTCCTATCCAAGTAGGAAAAACTCCCATACCACAAGAAAAAAATAAAGGAGGGTCTCAAAATAAGACCATCTAGAAAGCATGTAATTTTTCTGAAAAGTACCAACTACTCTTATCCAAAATTCAGGCTCCTTTAGTCCATCTGAGGTGAGCATTCAGAGGTCATTGAAAATTGCTTTTGAAAATTCTGGACATAGATGTGGTTGACACACTTCATCTTCTCAGTCAGAAGGTCACAGGCCAGAACCAGAAATATCTGTCCTTTTAACTGGCAGGTAAAAAGAACTGAAGGGCTGTAGGATATCCTTTGGATCTTTCCTGAAGGAAAAGCCAACATTTTGCTTAAAATTCTATTCCTCCACACACAATTTCCCATACTCCTCCTCTTTCCCATCAAATGTGTTCATGATGTTCCTAGTATTTACAAGTGAGAGTCTGGAAAATCAGATTTTTCATTTGCATAACAATAAAAATTAATATTGTGACATTTAATCTCTCTCTGTTCTCTTTTCTTTCTTTTTTTTTTAAGATCATTTCACCACAATCTTGTTTTCTTTGGGGAACACCTCACTAGTGGTCAGTTCCTCTCAGAAGGTAGGTGCTTGTAAAAGGAACAGCTGCACGGGGCATCAATTTCATTCCATAAATGACTCTTTGCTCACGAATTGGCTGCTAACAGCATTATGAGCACGTAAAGCATCATCTAACCTCTCTGTTTTTATTCCTAGTGCTAATGTACATTTACACAGTGCCATCACTACCACTGTTCATGTGGGTTAGGAGGAGGGGTGTAGTGAAAGGTGGGTAACCCTAGTCCTGAAATATTTAAAATTTGGACAAAGATGAGTAGCCACAACTGTTCTGATTGTGTTTGTGTGCCCCTGACTTTGAAAGGCCATGAAATGCAAGATAATATATACAAGCAAAATAATAAATACATTTATTTTATTACTAAGGTCATAGGATTTGTTTCCCTTCAAGAAGACAGATGTCTGAAAACCATTGTGGATGAATTCTGCTGATTTAATACCTGGCACTGCACTTTCTAAATATCAGTAAATTTTTCCTCCTAGTCACCTGGAGCTGGGCTATTGAGGTTTGAAGCTTCCACCCTTGCAGCAGATCTTCTTGTCTTGGCACTCACTGCTTTCAAGGAAGTGATAACAATTTAGAGCAACCAGGGACCTTCTTGCAGGGATACAGAAGGTCGCCTGTCAGAACATCACTGCCCAGCTGTTGCTTCTAGCCCTAGACTCATCAGGCATGTCCTAAAAAGCCAAAGGCTACAAGGAATGATGTGACCTCTGGCCACAGGGAGAGGCACTTTAATAATGAAAACCATACACCATAGCAGAGGACCAATCCACACTTCCAAAATGTACCCCCTCTTGAGACTCTGTCAAATTCTAACATCTGCTGCTTTAAATCATGGAGTCAAAAGTCAGGTTCTAAACCTATGGACTCTCTGAAGATACCCTGACCTTTTGATTATCAAGGATCCTTATACAAACCTCCCCACTCTCCTGTCTTAATACATGGTTTGCTCTAAATTGAGCCGGATTGGTCTGAACTTCTCTTACCATTAGCCATAAATTGTTCCAAGGAATCCCAAACTGAATTTCATGCCTGTGCTCTGCATCAGAGCTTTGGGAACACCAGCACTTCTCTCATCAAAATTAGTAAGAGTAGCACACTGAGAAGTTGCAATGTACCTTTCTGTTTGCAGGAAGAAAATATTTCACTTACAACAGCTCCAGGTATATTATCATTCATCCCAAGGATGTCCTGGAGAGATGCAGGGGGAGACAGTCCCTGGAGCCAATTAAAACAGTCCTACCTGTAAATGGCCTGACTGGCGTAAGAGGTTGTTATTTAGCTGAGGCTGGTGTATTCTTCAGCATATTTGAAAAGTTGTGTTACGCCTTTGTTCATATTTTTTTCCCCAGAAATCTCTCTCTGCAGCATTTAAAGGATCTATAAGCAAACAGCAGGGATTAGAGGCAAAGTAGCCTTCACAGCCAGATTCCAGGAAAACTTTCTTTGGCCATTCCCCAGACTCCGTTTCTGATCTGTATCACCTTATTATTAGATGCACGCATGATAATAAACACTCACTCATCCAGTAACTATCTCTGGGAGGAGATTTTTCTGAACTATTCCAATCATTAGATGAAAAGACACTTTGGATGCTAACAGTTGCTGTAACAGTCACTATAGGAACCAAACTCCGTAACTGTTGCAGGCTCCCTAGTCCTTGGCATGCAAGACAGTGATTTTTCTCACACTATGGGGGAAAAAAAAAGTCTTTAGCTAATAATGTTATGCTGTTCTTATTTTAGAAGCATCTTTTTGCAGTGTTTTGCATCTTTTCTCAGAGGCTGCCTCGGTAAAAAATGAAGTTACACATCACTCAAATTAAATTTTAGCACCTTCTCCCTTGCCTTTCCCCTCTTCAAGAGGGTATTGAGAAAGGTTCACACATTGCTACTCTGCTTCCCGTTGCACCTCAGAAGGGGAATGCAGCAAGACAAGAGAGCTAACTACACTCTAATGATATCTTCTAACTGTGTGCCTCTCAAAAACTGTGCTTTTAGAAGGAAAACCTTCAGCAAATCTTAATCACCAATGAATTAATGACTGTTACATATCAATTACATTAAAAGACCCGCAAACACCTTTAGACAAATACATCTTTTATAATAAATAATGAATGCAGTTCTCTGCAGAGAGAGGTTATGGACTTCATATACTTCTCTGTATTCCCTAAACACCTGTAAAACAGGGAGATGAAATAAAATCTGTCATACTGAGGAAAATGAGGAACAGGGTCAGAGAGCAGACTGAGGGTTCAGGCCCCTTGGTGCTGTACTAGAATACAGATTTTCAGTGGATGGGGCAAGGATTTGCAGAAAAGGCATGGGTAGGATTTGGTGGTGAATATTTTTCACTCTGCACTTATTCCACCTCACCATAGCATCGTTCAAAACCAGTATTTTCAGGCACATCCCTACTTTTTGTTTGAAGCAAAAGATCTAGTCGTGTCCCCTTCAGCATCAAGGGAAGAATTTCTGATCAAGGTTAATGGAATAGTAGATGAGCATTAAATAAATTTAAAAGTGTTAGTAGTGTGAGTGCAGTTGTCAATAGTTTCACTACACCAGAGCTGATGTTCACCAGTTGAGATGCACCTTAACAAGGAGCTCAAAGGGACTGCTGAGAAATGGTGCAGGGTCACAGGGCAGAGCAGTGATACACACAAAGCTAATTATTTCAGTATAGTTGATATCTACCCGTGAATAAATCTTTGAAGCCTCCACTGCTTCTGTACGTCAAGCATGAAATAACTTTTTTCTGATCCTCTTCTTCATGTCTGCCAAAAAGCTCTTTTTCCTGTTAGCCAGTGTCTGTTAAAATGCTTCTAAAATCCAAAAGCAAGATTAAAAGATATGGGAATTTTGGGGAAGGAAGAAGAGGCGTCTTCTTGGAAAGTCTTTTCTTTCTGTTACAATATCTCAGACTTGGAGTGAGGTTGACTTTGTCTCACTCCACCTTCCTGGCAGCAGGGAGAGCTGAGGTGAGATGTTTGGGGCTCCAGCTCTGTGCCTAAACCTGCCATGACACCCATGTTGGAGGTGCTTGTTGGAGCAGACCCACAGCACAGGCAGGCACACGGCTTCTGCTCCTTCAGTTTAACCCCTGAGGCAGGAATGGGATGAAAAACTTGGAGGAAATGTTATGATGTCTCAAGAGTACACAGGGAGATTAGGGATATTAATTTTCTTCATAAGGACTTGAATTATTAACCATTCACATCAAATTTTCCCTCAGAATGGTCCCTTTATCCTTTGTCAAAAAGACTTGGGATGTCAATTGACTCAGATTTCTGAGGCAAACTGTAAAACTCCAGAAATTCCAGCCTGGCTGCACATGGTCTATGCAGGATTTCACTGGGACTGCGGGGAAGTAAGGTCCACCTAATGCCAGGAGACTCCCTCGTAGCCTCCACAGTGGCCCTGTAGAGAGCTGTGCTGGGGTGTAGGTTCCTGCAAAGCCATTCCAGAGCTTTGCTAAGGCAGCCTCATGTAGGCAGGTGCCCACTGCAAAGCCAGGAGCAGCTGCTGCCACTGACCATGGACTGACTGCCCTTTTGTTTGCATGAGATTTGAGAGACAAGCCTTTAAGTAAAGCCCAAACCCCACGTCTCCCTTAGCAGAGTAGATGCTCCAAATGCTAGACTATTACTAGACAAGTGGGTGGTAACGATCTCACCTCCTACTCTTCCCACTCAGAGAAGAAAAATCATGATTTAAGGCATCAGGCGCCGGGTCCCGGTTTCACAAAGACGCCTCAGCTCCACCTACGTGCGTGTGAGAGAAACATCCTTGTCTTCAACATTTGCCAGCAACCAGCAGAGATGTGCCTGCAGTCAGAGTCACTCTGAGGAGCCTGTTTGCAAACCCTTCTCTCCAGGTTGTGACCACACATGAGCCAAGGGCTGGTTTTGATAGAGCCCAGCTGCACAACCAGGGCTCAGGCTCCTGAGATAACATCTGAGTGAGACGTGAGGAGAAGCTGTGAGAAAGCACGTTGGCTAGAGATGTGCAAAGCATGGAAAATAAAACAGCAGGCAGAGATAAATTTGTTGAGATTGGAACAGACAGCACGTTGAGGAAATTTCACAGGAAAAACTGTGATCTGAAAAGGTATTAAAATATAGGGGAAAAACAAGGATTGAAAAAACAACATGAAGGTTCAGCCCCGTTGCAAGGAGGGATGGAGGCCAGCCCTTGGCCTGCCAAGACTCATCCAGTGCCTTGCTGGGGTGGTGGCAGAGTAGCTCAGCAACTGCCCAGGATTAGCTATTAGACAACAGTGAATCGCTTTGCAACTCTAAGTCCTGTATATGTGGGATATACTGTGTGAACTCTATTAGTTTCCATCTGCTCATGGAAAAAGTTGCCTGAACAAAGTGACTGAGGGAGTCTGGGTTGAACAGTTAATGAGTCCTTTCTCCCTCTCTCACTCCTCAGAGCTCAGGAAACTTTGGAAACTGCCTCAACCCCTCTAGACCCAGCTTTGCAATGCAATGTAGGCTTTGCAGGACTGAGCTGCTGAGCTTTTAATTTGCATCAGAGCCTAATGACCTGGGTAGGAGATGAAAGGTGATGGTGATATATGGAGATGCAGGGGTAAGCTGGGAGCAAGGGGACGTGATAAAGAGGAGCAGAAGCAGATTGAGCCAGATTGGTGTGGCGTAGATGTGAAAAGATATTTTAAGATGTGCTTTATATTACGTGACTCATCAGAATATTGCTTAACATGTAGAGTTTACATGACACATTACCACATGCTTTGAGATGTCACTCAAAACCTTGATCCAAAAGAGCAGTGCTGCCAATTCCTGGGCTCCAGAATTAGCCTGCAGATGTCAGAAGGGTGGTGAGATGGGATCATCTGACAGCAGGAACCAACAAGACCCCTTTGCTGACGTCATCTTTTGCAACATTCCTTATTTTGATAAACTTCCCTATATAAAGACTTTGGAAAAGGTAAACAGCACTCAGCAAGAGAGAAGGGGGGTTGTCTATGCTCATATTGAAGCATATCACGATGCAAACGAACAGAATCTGCTTTCCATACTGATCATCATCTTTATAACTAAGAACTCATTTAGGTGCGCCATGGAAATGGTTTTAGAAGGAAGCAAAAAGAGATGAAAATAACTTGCACAAAAGAAGTGAGTCTTTTATAGGGAATGAGAATTAAAGGGCCACATGAATGGGTGTAACAGTATCAAACTTATCACCTGGTTCCCACAAACAGATCATTGCCCAATTAATGTTGGTCTTCCTTGTTAATCTGATGCGATCAAGAAACAGTCCCTGGTGAAGGACCAGGTGTAATTGCTTACATTTTTCATGGGCTTTTAATTACAGTCACGGAGAACTACAAAGCTCCTTTGAAGTTCTGGGGCTTCGAGGCCTGTCCCAGCTACTATCAAAGTCAATAAAAGTTTGACTTGAACAAGCTTTGCCTTAGGATTTCATATGTGGAGGCAGAGGATGCATCTATCTGTGTGTTTTGGCTCTGGGCAACACAAACCAACTTTAAATGTCATGTAGGCTTTGGTACTACCCAACCTTGATGTCCAGTTGCCTATGCAAAGACAATGACTGTTTTTATTCTGATTTTTATAATGTAGCTGTTACTTTTAATCTGTTTTTAATGTGAGTTTCAAGGCACACATTTTTCTTAGTGAGCCAGTGTCATTAGGTGAAAGTGAAAACAGGCTCCTTTTGAAATGGAAAAAGTCCAAGCCTAATCCCTGTAATTGTATCACATCCTAGAGGGAACAAAATTAAAGCATGAGGACAGCATTTAAGATTGTTGAGGAAATCAAATTCCTTTGTAAGCCTTTAGAGTAATTGTTAAGGGTGGGTTTCATCTCCCTTCCCTGCAGACCTCTAGAAGTTACACCTTTGAATAGAAATCAAACTCTATTCAGACAAATGGATGGAAGCAGTCTTCTCCTGAGGCAAACAATGGCAGTTGCTTATGACCACATGCTATGAACTTTAAAGCTAACATTTTAGAATGGATAGAATTTGGACTGATGAATCAAAGTCACCACCACGAAAAGCCACCAAGAAGATTAAAGTAAACTTCTAGCCAGGTGGATGCTGCTAAGTGCCTGAAAGGCCAGAGACTGGAAAGGGGAGAAGGAGAAGAGGTTGGGGTGCCTATCAAATGATGCTGTGGTATCTAGTTCAGCCAGCGTGGTTCAGGCAGATAGCCACGATGAATATTTAAAGAGATGTGGCAGGTAATTGTAATGGAAGCAGAAGTAATGCTGGTGTCAACATGAAACCATACGAATATTCTGAACTGATGGTCTTAAGCAAGTTCTAATTTTTAAAAATATTTTTCACTGTCCCACCTAACAGGATCACAACATCATTTCGATGCCTTCATTTTCACATTGGTGATCTCTTGTGTACACGACAGTTACACCATTGCATTTATACATTCCAGATGTACATACCTTGTGAAGTATTCACAGAAGCAGTCCCAATATTTTGCTGTAATATCTTGATAAATCACTTTACAACTGTACCAGAACGTTTGTCATGAGAGGAACATATTAGGAACAGCCATTTATGACCCCTAAGAGACGCTGTGCATAACACCACAGCTAGCAAGGAAAGGCAGCTGACAATTCAAAATAGACAACCAAAGGCAGCAAGCACAACACCATTGTTCTTTTCTGCTCCTACAGAGATCCTTCTAAAGCACATAATTAACTTCATTAGGAAAATCTTCTTACCAGTCTTTGCTAATTCATCTGCCTATGGAGAAATGGAAAAGTTGAATGGTCAAAACAATTATATTAGCTAGCCAGAATGGTGTGAACATGGTCTGAGGTTTATTGAGTGAAATGAGATTCTTTGAACTACCTTGTTCGAGCAAGACAGGATTTTTGAGTCAAAGTCAATAATCCAGGAAGTTTTTTGAGTCATGTGAAGATGAGGACATATGGCATGTGCTGCTAAGAGCTAGTGATGGGAATGTATTGAGTGCATTGTAGCACTCATCAGCAGGTAACTAGGGGGGCTGCTGGGGACAGGATAAGCCAGAGAAAACAAGTCCTCTTTGGAACAAACCATTTGCTCTAAAAAGGGCATGTTATATATTTAGTGCTAGTAGCTAAAACTGTGGAAGTTGGAAGTATCATTTCAGGAAGCATCTCCAGGTTTGGACATTTGGCTTCATCCTGAATTTTACTGAGCATTAAGAGATATAAAATAAAATTAAAACTCTGAATTATGCCTGTACTATGAATTTTTTCTCATCTATTTCTCTTTTATTTATGAGGTTAAAAAGTGACTAAGTGAAAACTGGATTTATGTGAAAATAAAAATCTATAATGTGAAAGATATCTAACCAGAATATTTTTACTCCTTTTTTTTTTTTCTCTCTAAAATATTCAAGTGAAACTGATGGATTTTGCAAAGCAGGGATATTTCCACACTCTTGACAGAATTCTTACTGGCAGCTTGAGGCATAAGTCTATTGCAGACACAAAGAAGCAATCTTATAAACAGATTAACACAACATTAAAAGGAGGTTCTGTAGCTGGTTCACTTCTTAAAATACAGAACTGAGAACAAACAGCCAGGATATAGATTGAATAAGGTAGCACCATTTTTGCTTTTCATAGTTCAATTAGGCTTAAAGGCAGTATTGAAAAGAAGGATGAGTGCTTGAATATAATTAAAATTACTGCAGTGATTTTAACTGTCATTGTGCTGAGGTTCTGCTTTTGTAATTCTTGCTTTGCACAGTTGAGCCAAAGGGAGCCCAGAATAACAAAAAATTGCAGACATAAAACTGAATACAACTGAGGGATAACATCTGTAAAAAACAAATTAACTGCATTATTACATATAGTATAAATCTACCCTTACCTTTTTGTGTTAAAATTCTACCAAACCATGTTTCCATGCAGTTCAGGCTGAGTTTAGTCATCCTGCTCTCATAGGTAGAGACCACAACCACAGACCTTCACCCATCAGCATTGACCCTGTGGTTCAGGTGATCCTTGAACCTTCCCAACTCTCTGTGCTTCAATTCACACCCCAGAACAGTCTCAACGTACAAACCAGATTCCTTTTAGATGCAACTAAACCAGAAAATGTGCTCCCAGAGTTGTTCTTTTTGGTTCCAGCTGCTTGTGGGTGCAGGACCAAACTAAAGCCAGGCAAGTAAAGCAGACATTGAACACTCAGCAATACTTGCTTTGCTCCACTCACCCCACGCTGCTTGCTGATGCCAACATAGCCAGAGACAACTCTTCTCTGGTTTTCAGCACTAAGAAATCCCTCCAGAATATAATTTCTATCCCCTCACTCTGTCATGATTACACCAAGGTGACTGCGAGGCAGAGATTTTGCTTTCATCACAGCAAGGTTTTGCATGAGGTAATTTTGCCTCTTTTCTTGTTTCAGATTTTTTTTTTGAGTTGTTTTCTGGCTTTATTTTTACAGTTCAATCACATGGTGAAAAGATTCACAACACATAAAAAAAGCTGCAAAGAGTTATATTCATTTCTTTGTGAAAACTACCTGAAGAGGACACAAAGGAAGCCTATGCACTGGCTGGACTCCGTGCATCTTTTCATGTTTTTATCTATTTTAACCCAAACAGTGACCCAATCCCATTCTCATTTACAAGATCATCTTGACCTTTATACCTGTATCAAGCCATTGTGGTACCTGGGGTTCTCAGAATAGCACCAGCTATGAATTTTCTCCTTCATCGTCCTTCTGAAACCTGATGATCTGTCATTCAGTGAGACTTATTGGCCATTTGAAGTGAAGCAGGAATTAAACTGTTGCCTTCTCAGGATCTCTGCTACCCACCCAGTAGCCTGAGGAGCTGAAAGTGTTGCAGTGTGACATTCCCAATGACAAATTTCGGCTGAGTGAAATCAGATTCTATTTGCTTTCATGCCAATGACCCTTTTAAGAGAGATTAATAACAGCAGTGCAATGATGGCCACCTCAGAAGGGCTGTAATGCTTCCTTCTAGTACATCACCTCCACTGCCAATGCCAAAACCCAGACAGCTTTGCATGGAGCTGTTATAACCCCAGCATCATTTCTCTTTTATTTATGAAGCTTATATTAAACTTAGCCAAAGATTTTTTCGTGTGAAGCAGCAGTGAAGATGAGCACTAGCATAAGAAAGAAGCTACAGTTAGAAGAAGTAAATGCTGTAGCTATCTAGTGTCCACAACAATTTCAGCTGCACAGCTCAACCTTTTCTGGAACAACTGTCTTTGTGTCAAGTGGGAGGCAAAAGAAGATGAAAGAAATTCACATGCTCAGAATGTTTTTAACAGGATAATCCATTAGATCTTACATTTCACCTTCAAGGGACCCATAGAATGTGGTATTGCTTGGAAATATCTAAAAGCAGATTCCAGACCTCTAGACAACATGCTAGTCCTGTAGGGAGTAAGTCTTCAGCATCAGGAGAAATAATTAAGTGACTTCATGTTCCTTTAGCTCTGATTTACTACAATTTCTGGTAAGGAAACGCTTTGGCCACAAAGTATTTTTGGAAAGATGTTTCGCATATCTGACAAAATGGTATTAAAAATAAGACTTTCTCTAGACTTTAGAAGTTATGATCTACGTTCCTAGAAGTATTATCCATACTATAATTTGCTCTTCAACTACTTGTTTGTATTTTCACAAAATCATAGAATCACAGAATCATAGAATGGTTTGAGTTGTAAAAGGAATCTGTCTTTATTTTCCCTAAAACAAACTGCCTTCCGTTCAGAGACAAGACTTCTTTGTGAACCCATGTTGACTGTGCCTGATGATTGAACTGTTCTTTAATTGCCTTTCAGCAGTACTCAGTGTCATGTCCTTCATTTTTCCAGGTCCCAAGGTTAGACTAACAACACGTCTGTAGTTTCCTGGGCCTTCTCTCACACCCTCCTGAATAACACTGACAGAGTAACACTGACTGGCTTCCAGTGAACAGGGACCTTCCCAGAGTCGCAAGACTTCTTGTAGGTGATTGAGAGAGGTCCTGCTGTAACATCCCCAAAGGCCTTTCTCTGAAGGATGCTGGACAGAGGGGTGGTGGGTGGGGCTGCTGATGGAGGTTGGTCACCCTGATGTCACAGGGCCAGCACCTGGCAACGCTGCACTCAGTGCCCCAGGGCAGTACAAAAGGCAGCATCTCCCTGTCCTGCTGCCAGAGCTGGCCCTGCGGGCAGCCCAAACACATGCCAGAGGAAATCCCTCAGGATCCATTGGAATTACTTGGCGGGGCTGAGAGAAGAAGCCCGAAGACTGGACAAGGCTACTGGAGATGAGAACCACCCCCAACCCCTGGAGGTGCCTGAGCCTGTCAGGCTTTTTCATCTGGAGAGCAGTGGCAAGAGCAAAGAAATGCCACCTTGAGGAGCTCGGCAGAGCTCACCATCCTCATCCTCTGATGAGCCAAGGGCAACACCCGTAAGAAATGGAACCTAGAGATAGGGGTCGCAGTGCTTTGGAGCACCCACTGGTGTCCTGCCAGGCACAGGGAGGATTCTTGCCCCCAAGGTGGATGAGGCCGGGGGCATTTGGCCACTCTGGGAAGCCCCAGAGACGGCTGCAGGTTGAGGCAGAGTAGGGCTTGGGCATCTGGTGGGAGGTGTGCCCAGGCTGTGGGACGAGGGGCAGGCCTTGCTCCCATGCTCAGGGAGTAGCCGATCGCCAGCAGGGCTGGGGTCAGGAAGGAATTTTCCCCCGGGGCAGATTGGCCCTGGGCCCCGGGGGTTTTTTGCCTTCCTCTGCAGCATTGAGCATGGCCACTTGTGAGGGGAGGGCTCCTCTGCTGCCCTCTGGGCCTGGGTCACCACCTGCTGCTNCACCAGAGTGCTTCTCACCCATCCCTGGCCAAGGAGCACAGCAGCGGAGACAGTTTGGGAAGGCAAAGAAGATGCTTGTCATTGATACATGGCACAGGGTAGAATATACCCCTTGGTAACACACATCTTCTTCTTTGTGTGTGGTCGGTCCCAATCCTCATTCTTGATGTTCCCTC
>VYZX01027896.1:434467-490045 GCA_013401335.1 Brachypteracias leptosomus | reverse complement strand
TTCTATAGAATTTTCTCTATTGCTCCAGTTAACTTTCCTTCCCCCTACATTTTCTTTTTTTTTTTTTCCCCCATTTTTTTTATTTCCTGTGTATCAGATAATGACTCATACTCCAAAAATCAAGAAGAAGCTGTTTCCTGGTGTCCATCAGAGTATAGATGAGCCTCTCCAGAGACCTGTAACTCCAGGTTATCATAGAAATGTGTACCTAATGTAAGTCCGAACAAATGAGACCAAGTTGGATTTTTTTTAAGTTTCTTTAAAAAAACAAAATAACAATGCCTGGTAAATAAACCTCCCCTACCTAAAAGTGCATTTCCATTGTAATTCCTCAAAGATTATTTAAAAAAAAAAGAATGGAGAGGGATATTGTAGGCAGAGAAAGGTCCATTGGTTGGGGTAATATGCTTGGAATAGTTGAGTAAATATTTACTGATCAGTTTGATTTAAATTTGCATTATATCCTGTGTGTTCATAACCCTTTCATCTTCTCATAATATATTCTACTGATAATTTGCTTGGAGTGTCCAGTGCTTGCTGGAATCTTCCACTTTATAAGCCACAAAGCATATTGTGCTGAGGAGATTTGCTACCCACCCGTAAGAGGACAGATTAAAAAGAAAATGGGAAAGACAAAAATCTCGTTAGGTTGGATTTCCTGCTTTGGAAGAAATGCATTTTCCAGCGGAAGGGTCTGTGACACCTTGCTCTTGGTGTGATTGAGATCAGAGGTGGAAAGCTGCATTATAAATGGAATAAAGAAATCTTACCCTATAGAGCTCCTTGAATATGCTCTGTCTTCTGTTAGAACAAATATATCTTAATCTTTTAATTTCTGAGATGAGACTTCTTTTCACTGTCCTTACTGAGGAAGTGTAAGACCAATGAGACCTCAAATTTAAATTATTTTTTACTTTTCAGTTTTGGATTTGATCAACTCCAGGTAGATATGATACAGGCAGCAGTTTATCTTGAGGATTTAATGTTTTCCTTCCTGCAGATACTTAAGCTGAGAGACTACAAATCACTCTTAACAAAGTATAGATATTAGTACTCAAAAGTCACAGTATTGGTATATATAAGTATGTTAAAATGAATGGGTAACCTGAAATACAGCAGTGTAATGAAATTAGAATGCAGAGGTGGTTATTAGAAGAATGTATCAGTCCTGAAGACTGTCCCATGTCATCCACTCTGCCACTCTGCTTTCATGTTCATATTTTCTATTTCTTAAAATACATTTATTTTTCATTTTAGTGCAGAAGATCCATTCAGAAAACAATGAGGAGTGATTTAGGCTGCGGTTGCAGGTGTAGTTCAATCTGATCAAAGTCTACTGCTCTGGATAGGGAGTGGCTGCAGCTTTATCTTGCCCCTGTTTATTCCCCACCACTGTCTCATGCTGACATTAGCACTCGTACCAGCAGATGATGTGACGGAGACCCCTCCTGAGTCAACCAAATGTGTCTTTTTGGCAGCTGTACCATTCGTATGGGATTATATTGATTATGTTACCAGGGCCTTAGAATGGACGTGTCACATACCAGATCTGGGCATGGAAAAAGGAGATGCTTCTTATTTTTTAAAAAAAGTAGGATGAATGAAACACACACCTCTAAAGCAGAAAAAACCTTTGGCTATCCCAGGGCAGAATTTGTCTTGCAATGGTCTTGATTTTAGTTCTGAGTACTAGCCTGGAAAAAAGCATCAGTCTGAGCACAACACCTACTTCTTCTGCCTGGTACAGCCTGAGTGTGGATTTGGAGTTTTTACTTTGTGTCTTTTCTCACAATGCTCATAATGGCCACAGCTTTTGCAAGCCCTCTCCCTATATATCAAATGTGTGTAAGAAGAAAACGACAACTAATTAATATAAGCTCCTATTAGTAGTGTAGTGATTATCTCATCATTTCCCTGCACTCCTCCAAAAGAACTGCAGGCCTTAAAAATCTGAGCTGGCTAATCCATGACTGAACACATGGTGCCACCTCGTTGTGGAGTCAGTGTTACTGGGTTCAAGGTGCTGCTTTCCCTGCACTCCTCCAAAAGAACTGCAGGCCTTAAAAATCTGAGCTGGCTAATCCATGACTGAACACATGGTGCCACCTCGTTGTGGAGTCAGTGTTACTGGGTTCAAGGTGCTGCTTTCCCTGCACTCCTCCAAAAGAACTGCAGGCCTTAAAAATCTGAGCTGGCTAATCCATGACTGAACACATGGTGCCACCTCGTTGTGGAGTCAGTGTTACTGGGTTCAAGGTGCTGCTTTCCCTGCATGGTATTTTGCCCATGGGTGGACTAGGAGACCTGGACTGATTCTGTGGAATCAGCTGTTCGGGTAGCCTGACAGCCTGTTTAGAAAGTATTTTTCAGGAATAAATGTCATTTATCACTGGAGTGTCCAAGCACTACATTCCTGCTTTGTAAACAGAGAGAAAAACTGCAATTGCACACTGCAGTTTATGCATTGGAAATAATCTTCAGAAGTGATCGTGTGCCTCTCTTCACCACCACCTACCCAGGCAGCATGGTTACTTTAGTGTATGCTGGGATTCCAGAGTGACCCTAGTCCCATATTTTATCTAAGCTTGAATCTGCTTATGAAGAGCTGTGCAGCTCCTGCCTCTGCAAGATGGCTTCAGGTCTCTGCTGGATATGAATTAAAAACTTCTTTCTACCACACTGTTTCTGGTAGCTTTGGATCAAAGGGAGGTGTTAGTTTGATGGTGTGAAGCAGTCTTTACAGATTGCCTCACTGTGCAAACAAACTAGGGAGGAAAAATCTAAACAGCAGAAATCTAACAGGGCGAAAATATGTGAAAATTAATTTCCCTCTTGCTCTGGCCAAATGGTAGAAATAATGTGAGTGTTTGGTGCTCCCAGGTTTTAAGTAGGAAGCATAAGGCACCACCCTGAATGAGAAGTTCGTATTTTATATCTAATTTGTGTGCAAGAAAACAGCATCAAATAGAACTAGATTCTACAACAGAAAAGGAAAAGTGCTGATGACTTTTATGCTGTTCTAATTTTAGTAAGAATTCATTTACTAAATTTAGGAATTATTCTCTTAGGAAACCTTGCAAGAGGAATACAATAAAAGTCACCAAACCTTAGCTGCATTAATTTGAAAGCAATATCTGAACCGGATCTATTTTGTATTTTAAAGTGACTTGTATCATGAAATGGCATGACAAATGTCAGACTTTTTAGCATCCTATGCAGCTTGTTTACCTGGGGACAATCCATGACAGTTTATTTGAATTATCTGAAATTTCGGATTCAGCAGAGTAGTGAAACTACATTAAAAATTTGTGCAAATGCCTGCATTCAGAGTTGACATGAATAGAACTTGTTTGAAGTTCCTCATATGAAACTCAATGTAACATATTCCATTTTAAACACAGGATGAAAGGCGAAGCAGTTGATGGAGATGATATAGTGTATCTCTTTGAGTTGTTGGTTCATACCTCCAAAAGGGAGGGGAGTGGTTTTCTGGTGCTGAATAGAAGTATTCACACAGAAAATTAATGCAGAGCAGCCACCACACATGTAGCAGCTATTCCATGCTAATTTTTCTATGACTTCCCGGTGCAGACAAGGCTCTAGTTACTGCAGATGAATTGTCATGGGATCCCTATCTGGACAAGCTCTTGCTGTATAGAGCTGGGGGAGCCAGGAAATACTGGAAAGCTGTTTTGGGGTTTTTTTTCCTTTTCCTTTTTTTTTTTTTTCTCCTCTTTAAAGCCTCTCTGGCTGAAATCACTCAAAGGGGACTGAACTACTTAATATTCTGCTGGCTGTTTCCTTAGAAACTGATTTAGCTGTGAAATCATTAACTGCCTCCTTGGACTGCATCCTTTCTAACTAGAAATACCGTCCAGTTACCTTAACCTGATATTGGGCAGGGAAACTTTCTGTGTCTGCCAACTTCTTTTCACACCCCTTTTGTTTCTGCTGTGTTTTATTGCTTATTACTAAACAACCTTGTCCCTTTTCTGTCCTTCATCTACTTCAGCTTCTCACTGATTCACCTCACTTGGGAATTCAACAGTTCTGCTTATCCTCTAGTTTGGTTTAAGTCTATATTGTATATTGCTCTGTAAAGTGAAATCCCTGTAATATTCAGGAGCAAATCTTAAATCCTTGAAAGAGCTAAGTATTGAAGACCTCTCAGGCCCTCTGCTGCAGTCTTTTTCTTTAAGTGTCCTGCTGGTATTTTGGGTCTTCAGACTGCAGGGAGTTATGGCTTCCTTTCCTCAGCTCTTTATGGCAGTAGGAAAAAATGTTAATTTCAAATACGTTTAACATCAGCTGGTTTGGGGAAGCTACAGTTGTGCAGTTAAATTATGTCCTTAGCACTAGTATGCAATATGAAATATAAAATAACTTCAGTATCTTCATTGTCATTACAGGCAATTAGAAGAAATTGGAATTTACTCTCGTGCAAGTTTTTATACTGCAAGCATTCACCACCCCGCATTCTCCTTTCTCCTCCAGGCCAGAAAACGATACCAGTTCTTGCCATGACGGGGATGAGAAGCTGCAGTCTCCACTGAGTGATTGTCCTCCCATTCGTGGTGGGAGCAGGTCCAGCATTTCTGACCTCTGTGTTTCCCCACCATGTAAGGACACACTGTGAATGCCGTTGTTAACTGTTGCTGTCTTTCTTGACTGGGGCTCAGTAGATTTTATTTCAAATGTAGCCTTGGAACTGGCTGTCCGTTTGCAGACCCTGGGGCACGCTGCAAGACCCTGGGGCACACGTTGGATTTTTGGCTGCAGAAGGTAACGTGCGTCAGCGGAGACCAGTGGTCTCAGTTGCTTCACTCCATCTGCTTCCTGGGGAAAGGCCAAGGATCATATGCAGGGCTTCCAGTGGGCAAAGTGGACTGTTCTCTGCCCAGGGCAGGAGCTGCAGCCCAGAGACAGTGCGCTTCCCAACAGGCAAAGCCCCTTACTTGATCAATATACCCTTGTTTGGATCTAAATGAATCACTGTCTGCTGGCACCTGCAGGCTCTCTTGGCTAGACCTCTGTATTAAAGTTGAAGGCAGCTGCAGTTATCTGCTTAGATTTGCAACTGCATTCAAAGCATACAAGGTAGTGGAGGATGGGAAGCCCTGTGCTGTATAGCCACATTGTGGGTGATGCTGCTAAAGATTCTGTCCTTGCAGCTTGCACTGAAATTAATGCAAAGTCAGCTGGACCCGAGAGCTCAGAAACATGTGATGGAATTTAAAAGGTTCTAGGCTTCTGAAATACTTCTGAACTTCTGATATCCACAGGATCATGGAATTTTGGATGTGAGAGTTTCAGCCTCCTTGCAGGGATTCATTAACATTTCCAATTAGGGTTTTAAGGCAAAATGTTCTGCAGTCTTAGATAAAGGATCTTGCAGCATATCCGGTACAGAATTATTAATAAGTTCAGGCAAAGTGTGCCTTTACTTTACTGAAAAATATGCTTTGAAGCAGTAAAGGACTAGCATACTTTTTCCTCTCTCTTCTATTTTTTTTAAATTTCCTAGCGGAAATGAAAAGGATTCTGAGAAAAGTAACCAAGGTCTTGCAGACAGGAATTTGCTTGCGCAATGCCCAGAGCTGATAAATATGCTGAATGAAAGCTGTAGGGGAGAAGCAGATGGAGCTCCTGGTCAAGATGGGCACTTGGGTTCTCGCTGTTGTGTAGGCATGAGAGCTGCTGTCATCCAGCCTTGCGTGGTGCAGTAGCACCTTGAGTGTGGCTGAGCCCTTTCTGCAAGGAGGTTTAGCTGGTCAGGGGCAGCAACTGGGAGCAGCAGAGGTTGTAAACTAATCAAAAGCGTACTGACTAGACAATTTTCCTACACAGAAAGAAAAAAAAATAGAGGAGTTTTATATACTCATGCTTCATAAAGGAAATTAAGCCAAATAGGTATCAAAGGTGCTCCTATTTACTGTTTTAAAGAGTAATTGGATGCCATTTCTGAGGTGTTACGCAGCACCCAGGAGCCTGGCGTGCCTTCTGAACCATGTTCTGATAATATCTGCCAGTGAGATGCATTTGCTCACCTTTGCCACTTTTTCTGTGCTGCTGGTGCTGTCTGACAAGTTTGCTTGTAGAGATTTGTGGGGAAGTTTAAACAGGGAGCCTGCGTAAGTCGGCAAAGTAAATGTGGTTCATTTTTGATGGAGAATATTGATTTAAAGCCTTCATGCTGAAGAAATTTCTCTGCCAACTTTAATGTTTCATATTGTCAGAACTTTGCTTGTAGCCTCTAGCTGTTTTCAGTCAAAATTATATTGACGTGAATTCTAATAAGGCTGCTAGATTATACTCTTCCTTGAAGAAAAATCTTGGAGGTTGGAGTATACAGCATATCACAAGTTTACATTATCACAAGTTACATTATCCATGTAAAAAGACAAATAATTTCTGTGTGGCAGAGACAATTCTTCCTAGCCCTAACCTATGCTATAAAACAACACTGAACTACTTGAAGGATTGTCAGAGGTTTGTTTCAAGTTTTTGCAAGTAGCCAGTGAAATACCTACTTGTCTTTCTTACCTTTTGGGATTTAGAAATGAGGAGTAGGAGAAAACAAGAGAAGAGAGAGACTGCACTGCTGAATCACCTGGTTCGTCATGTCAGTGACAGGACCTTCATTCTGTATAATGATAATTAGGCTGAGTCCTAGGACATCCCATTTTCCAAATGTCAGTAGGTTTTGTAAGTTTTAAATAGAAAATACTTTAACACAATGGAAAATAAGCCCTTTCTCTTATAGTGCCTTCTAAGATACCACAGGGAACAATACATAACAGAAAGGTGTAAAAATAATTGTACTGCTTCTAGATACTCTCATCATGCTCTGCCAAACAGCTTTGCTGTGAAAAAAATATGCAGTTTACTGAGTTCTGATCTGGGTTTGATGGTCGTTGTCCAATACCAGGAACCTGCTTACTTCAGAATATGTGTTTTCCAGCATCACATGGATACTTTGGGATTCAGGGTTTCATGCAGTCAAGTCATGAAATGAATAGTAAGAGACCAAGAGTGAAAAAATGTTTAGATTAAAAGCTTTGTGAACAGTTAGCATCATCAAGGTCATATCTTAAGGAAGCTAAGTTTAGCCTCAAGAAATCTTGATACTCTTTTGTTTTCTAAAAATGCAAACAGCTCTTAACGTTCTCCATGCTGGGATATATTCAGCTGTTCTTGAGTTGGTCTGATTTTGTCTGGGTTCATCCTCCTTTTTTACAACTCGAGTAGAGAATCAATAATTCTGCCTCTTTTCTTTTTAGTCTCCCGTGAGCAGAAAACTTGCGGACTAAAGATCAACCCTGGTCATCTTACTACACTCATTATACACTTACTGTATATGTCAGACAGAACATGCACTAGGCAGCCAAATGCTTGTCTCAAAGTGACACGATCTGCATCCATATCAGCATGTGGGAGCAAATCAGGACAGCAGCCTGTCCTGGGCATGGGAACAATGGAAACTCTTGCTGAACTTACACATCTTGGTAGCCTTGTGTCTCTCAGCAAACTGACTGTCCTTCCCTTCTCCATTAGTGCAAGGCAGAAAGGGAGATATATTGAACAAATGTAATAAACCAGAAGTCTGACAGAAGCATGAAACACTGTTTTTTTTCCATGGTGGTGATGTTTTACTATGGGTATGTACAGACAACTGCAAGTGGTTGCGTTCCTGTGGCTGTAGTGAGACACTGGTCATTACCTGATACACATAAAGTGGTGGTCTTCATGCTCCCAGCCCATTGCAAATGCAGAGTGTAGCCATTTCGGAAATGGCCCAAGCATGTTTTACTTTCCAGCTGCAAAGGGCTGCAAGTGTGCACTGGCTGAAGTACCAGTTGGCTTGGCTCAGCTGATGAGCACTCATCTCAAGGTTTCCTTCATACAGCACGAACTGTAACTTGATTGTGTTTCTAGTAAAGTTGTAGAGAGACAAATCCTCACTGAACTGTGTTTCTTTTTTCAAACAGCAATTGAAATGAAGTCATCTAAAGTATTATTGTCAGGCCATAGAATGGACCGAAGCATCCCTGCTGGTGACACTATCTTGTTTTCCCAGTCTACTGACTTCACCCAGGACGAAGTGAATGGGCTATCCCATAGGTATGAATATCCCAAGGGGTGTCTAAAAGTGCAAGAGGAGTCTGAAGGGACTTACTAGCTAATTCCGTGCTGCTGTAAAGACAATCTCTGAAGTCATTTGATGTATGATGTAGTCTGGTCTGAGACGGCTGTGGTGGTGCTTGCCAAACAAAATACCCTTAGCTGTGCCAGAGGCAGCTGTTCAATTTCTAAGCATCTGGTCCAGAATGGGAGGAATCTCGAGCAAGACTTTATTAATGAACTGCACGTGTCCACGCAACACGGTCTTCTGCAAATAAAACTTCCTGATTACTTCCTTAGATGACTTGACTCTAATTCATGAAAAATCATTTATTAGTAAAGAAATAGGTAGGACTGTGGGAACAAGGCAGGAATTAAGTTGCAGAAGGAAGAAAAATTAAGCATTTAAGTGGATTCAGAGTGTTTAAACATACTGAGTTGCTAGCAGTGCTGACCAGAGTCCCTGATTTATTCTCTGGATGGGTATAGCAAGGGAGGCAATTTTATGAGTTCTTTGAAACAACTTCTGTCAAAAGAAGAAAGATCTTGCTCTCCTTCTGTTCATACCTTGAGCCCTCTGTGACGCCTTTGTCATATGTAGGACTGTGATGTTATATCTTGGATGAGAACTAGGAATTCATTAGCAATTGGACCAAGGTTTACCAAAGTGTTTCAGGGCCTGCATGTGTCCTTCAGACATTAACAGCTTTTTCCTATAGCTAATTTGATTGGGCCAAGTTTTAAACAGTAAGTGTAGAGAAATTTTTTAAGCAAATAAATTCCAGAAATAAAACACAGAATGGGTGGAGATGTGTTGAAGGAAAGGTTTTACCAACTCTTTATGCATCTGACTTTTCAGAAGTGCTTTGTTATTTGTGTCAGTTAAAGCTCTAGCACTTCTGAAAACTGGACTCTCTGCTTGTTTCCTTCTAGCCTACAGATGCCTCTGTGGGGTTTTGGGGAACTTTGGTGTGGTTTTGGGTTTCTTTTTTCCCTAGTTGTGTTTTTCCATGGTGAGATCTGTTAAATTATGTATTGTCAACAAATTATCACTGGTTAGCAGCTGAAGTGCTTAGTAGTCATACCCCTAGCCCAGTGTTACTGGTTTTATTTCTGTTGCCCGTCCTAACAGTAGCTAAGCACATACTACAAATAAAAATAGACCATAATTTTATGGCTAAATTGCTTCCTTTGTGATGGAGAGAGAGATTATTTTCAGGTTTTGCCTTGCAAGAAGCAAGTCAAATTGGCAGTGTTTTGCCCCCCACGTTGTTGAGAGGCTTTGCTTCTCTACAGTCATAAGCTATTACTGAGATGATGTGTCCTGCTAATCTTTAATCTTTCTTCATAAACGTATGTCTGAATCTCAGTGATAGATGGATCTCTAACTGAAGGCACAGGTGCAGTATCCTGCAGAAGAAGATAATATCTTCTCCTTACGTGTTTCCTTAGCATGCAAACAGTGATTTGTGTTTACAAACGCAGCCTCCGGTTACGGATATGGGAGCGTGGCCATTCACAGTCCAGGGAAACACAGGGTTTCCTAATTCAAGGGCCTTTTGTTAACATGTTGGTGTTGCAATAGCTAGACCTGCCTTTTCATCCTTAGAAGCATGCTTTAATCTGTTTGCAAAACAGAGTGAGTAAATCTCTGCTTTGGTCATAGTTTTGACCACTGTAAGAGATGTTTCTTTCCTACTAGGCAAATACCAAGACCTTCCTAGACAACGTATATATGAGAAAAGGAGGGGTGAGTTGTGGTGATGAAGCAGTCACTGCTATTTCCTCTTCCTTAGCAACATAAATTGGGAATTTAACTGCACAGAGATCAGTGAAATTATGCTAAATCAGTCTGAGAGGAGAATGAGGCCCTGGTAGTGACAGGGCTATTGCAGATGTTTTATTTCCATGGGAACAAATGATTGTTCTAGCTGGTGCATGTCAGACTGGCAGCTGCCCCTGCGTGGCTACTCCCTCTTGCATTTTGATAATGTAAGAATATAGATCTGTTGTGCTTTTTACCTAATCAAGGATAAATTTGTATTAGACTTGAGTTTACAATTGTGGCTGGCTGAAAAAGCCCTTTTTTTTTATTGTGACTATATCCAGTATCATAATGAAGAGCTTAAACTCTGCAGGGCCTTCTTAGGTCTCTAATGGTCTTGCTTTTATGATAATCTGGTGAAAATGGCCAAAAGTCCAAGTGTATTTCTCTTGGAGAAAGAGAAAGAACTCATCTTTGTATGTTCATGTCCTGTCACATCTCCTGGTTGATTATTGCAGTCCCAGTGTCAGTCTATTGTGCACTTTTTTATAGACAATTACTTCCTTTTTCCAAGTAAACAGTTTATTTCCTTCTCCTCATTGCAAAGTGTGTTGTGAGATTTGGTTTTTAGTTTGGTTGGGTTTTGTTTGCATTTTTCTTTTTGTGAGCACTTACTCTCAAATGACCATACCTTGTCATAAATGACTCCTTCAGCAAATATACTGGAATATTTCCCCACAGTGGGTTTTGCTGCTTCTTTCTTCATCAAGTTCTGAAGGATGTCAAATAGCAAAGTTCTGTATAATTATGAGGATTAATTGTTTTCTGTCGATCTTGGCCTATTTATTGATGAGGTGGTTCTGTGACATCTGGGCACATGGAGACTGAGATCTGCTTTGCATCCTGTCAGAAAAATAGCAGGTGTTTTTCAACTTCACAGTATTTGCTACCAGTTTATTTCATATAATCCTTTCCTGAAGAGTTTGCAAAGATGTGAGCCATCCTGTGTGACCACTGCGTGTATCTCTCTCTGTGGTGAAGTGGAGTGACTGATTGCATTACTTTGCCTTGTCTCCAAAGTGCTTCTGCCCAGGCTACTGCAGTGGAACTCTCTGAAGATGGCCATAAAAAAACGCTGAGAATGTATGGGAATACAGATCTAGGGGTTTGTTGTCACTTGCTGAATATAAAGAAGAAGAAAAGCTCATTTATGGTTCAAAAACTACTGTGGGGCTGTTGTTCTTCCCGTTTTATCTATGTTAGCATATCATAGTACAGGTAAGATTACCATGAAGAGCACTAGTGAATCCAAAACCAGGCTCTTGAACCAAAGTGAATAAAATGTCGAAAAGCAATAACAATGAGACTCGTTTATGGAGCGAGATATTTAAATATGTCTGTGTTCCAGGACCTGGGGGGTTATCTAGCCTTTGATTTCATTTTGCTGCTGTTTCTGCTGCCATCTGCCAACTCCTTTGAAGTGGGACAAGTGTAACACTTGTAATACTCGGAGATAGGTAGAGGGCTGCAGAGATGGCTCTTAGCGGAGCAGTTAGCATATCTCTGTCCTTAACACTTCACATATACGTATGCAAAATGCAGACAATTAATGCTACTTAAAATACAAAAAGAACACTTGCTGAGCTCTCCGGGCAAGGTGAAGCAGGGCTATGGAAGGGCTAATCAGCACTGACTCAGCAGCATTCCCAGGGGAGGAGGGGAGATTAAATGTCTCAAAAATCCTCCTAATCACCCATTCTGATGGTCACAAAGGCTTCTTTTGAGGGAGCTAATAACACGAGGAGTTTCCATTTTAATCGCCTGTCTTTAGATGGCACCTTTTTCGATCTCCTGCCTTTGGCTCTGCCTTTATTTCCATTTTAAATATGAGCTTTTTCATGTAGCTGTTCTTGCAGTTTAACCTTTTCTCCTAAGAGAAAATTGACTCACTACAGCAAACATGAATATAGATTCAGAATTCTTTTAGAGACTTGCTATTTCCTGGTGGCCTTCATTTTTGTACCTAGGGAGGAATATATTGATGCTGGGGGCAGGGAAGGACAGTGCACCCTCACACGGTCAGGGACTACATTTTCTGTAGTATCCAGGTATCCAGTATCCAGGCAGCACATGCAGGCTGTGAAATAGCAGCAGCTGGTTTATGTTCTCAGCATGAACAAGGAACCTGTGTGCTTAGGGAATTTATTTCATAGATGCCATCACAGCTTTTTGCTCTTGTGACAAAGCCTTCAGGGAGTTCTACAAATCCTGTTGCAGCCGGGAGCCAAGTAGGCTGCCAGTGTCTGCCCAGACTGTGACCTACACCTGGGAGAAGAGCAACTGTGCCCTAAAAGGATGTGTTCCTGGGCTGTAGCATGTCTATATGTTTTTGCACCTCAGACTGAGTCAGCACATGTGATAAAGACAGTGGAAAATAAGCTAAAGATCGATTGCTTGTTTGCAGGGGACTTAACTGAACCTGTTCAATCCTGTTGTCCAAAGAACTAGGTTTGAGTAGGACAGGTCGATAGAGGCTGTGTGGTAAGTACATGCCCCAGGGCAGTACCTGTGGTGCCATGTTCCTTTCCACTTGCAGTCTCCCTGCATTTTGAGCAGTCTGTCATGCTGTCGTAGCACGTACTGCAGGTTTCACTTGGTTGCAGACTTACTATGCATACATATTTCTCCATACGTTGCTAACCCTTTCCATCTCCTCCTACAGCGAGTTTCTCTCAGCCTTCACCAGCAAACCCAAGATCCCTCACACTCCTCAACTGCAGAGTGCCAGCCCTAGAAAGGGAAAGGTCCCAGCCATTGGCCCCCAGTTCTCTCAGTCTGGACCCCACCAGACAAGCCGTCCCATCTTCTCGGGATCATCCACAAGGAGCAGACAGAGTAAGTGGAAAAAGCCATCATTCTGTTTGTCAGTCCTTGGGGTGGGAAAGGAAGGAGCTCTCCAGGAATGAAGTCGTATGCTACAAATGTGCCAGGAGTATATGACATTGTACTTGTCGTCTGCAGGATGTACAGCCATGTAATTATATCCTGCTGAACACTGCTCCTATTTCCAGGCTGCCATGTGAGCAGTTAAGAGACTTGCTTTTTGCCTGTCTATAGGTGGAGAAAAGTGGCCTAAATTCTTAGGAGTTTAGGAGAAAGCTTCTAGTCTCAGATTAGACCTTCTTCTAGATGTCAATTAGACTTCGTCCGTTTATTTAGACACTTGTTCACTCCACCGTGTAACTTCTTTCATATTCTTGAATTTGTATCCCTGGGTGTGTCTACACTGCAGCTGAATGTAGACCAGATATCAGGCAGTTCAAAAGATGGGCTCGGAGCAGCCTACTAAGCAGACAGCCAAACATGGTGTGCTGCTTGTGGCAGTCATTGTTCTGCTGGAGACTTGTGTTGAAGAACCATAGGAATGTGTCCTTGCCTGAAGAAATTTAAGCAGGACTAGTTTGCAGTGGGCTCAGTAGTAGGGCTATGACATGAGGCTGGGGGGAAAGGATGGATGCTTGCTTTAATCCAGCCAACACGAGCCAAATAAAGTGGAAACATTGATCTCAGGTGCTTTCACAACAGTCAACATGTGTTTGGTGTAANGGGGGTGTGAAGAAGGATGTATTCTTCAGTGATGAATAAACTTTTTCCCTGAAATGTGGCTTCAAATACACCTCTGGGTCCATCATCAATGAAAATGGCAGGAGCTATGCACTGTGCATTCTTATTCCAAACCAAAGAAGTTTAGTGATCATTATTTGATCACAGTGTAGCATCAGCTCTATTTTTTAGCTGTAACTGTTGTCTTTAAACATTTCACAAAAACATGGTAACTCATAATACCTTACAAACCTTCCCAAGAAATTTGTGGTATGTGTATATTATTAGCTCCTCATTACAAGTAGGGAAAATAAAGCTCAAAGAATTGAAATAACTTAGTAAATCAGCAACAGAGCTGGAAAGAGCTTCCTAAGTCTTCTGTGTTGCTCACTCTCTGTCGTTTCACAGTTGCACGTGCAGGGAGACGGGGTGGTTTCATTCAGGTGAGGCAATGGAAGGGAATGTTGTTGTTGTTAAGGTAGGTTTTGACCCGGAGAGTACTTGCTTGAACAGTCCTGTGCTTAGGTAATATTGCCAGCTCTTTCAGCTTCGCTTTTGCTGCATATGCCCCATGTTTGACATCAGTGCTTTCTGTTTCCTGTGATAGGAGCACTGTGTTAGCACCCCAGAGTCTGTCCCTGGTTCCTGTTTCGGTTCATTTACAAAAGCACTAGCCCATTGAAAAGGAAAGCTCTGACAAAGAAGGGAAAAGTATGTTCTGTGTGCACACAAAACTCCTCTGCAGGTTCTAGTTTCTCCAGGGCAGCTTTACACTCCAGGATGCTTGTGTCCTAGGAAAGATGAGACATACATCTGTTCCTCTCATAGGGCTCTGGAGTAAGTTCCTTTTCTAGTGGCACAGTATGATGTATTTTGTTTTGAATTCGCATTGAAGCAGTGTGATCAGAGTTCTACATTGCTTGGATTTCTCTGTTGATTCAGTCTGTGGAATTTGTAAGTCCAGACTCTTGGGCTCTTCTGTTGGAGATAGGGTTTGTCTTACAATATATCTCTTATCTTTACTCCATCTGTGCATCCTAAAGCTGAATGTATAGTGGGCATTTCATCTTCTATGTGTCCATTTACCTTTTCTCCCGTGTTCTTTATTGGAGTTCCAGGTAATTGTTTTCTATCTGTCCACATGTGCCATGAGACAGATTTGGTGTCAGCAACTGAATGTTAAACACTTATCTTCCTGCTAAAAATGGCAAAGAAATTATTTTGCAAACAAGTGATCTTCCCTTCACTCTGTCTGTCTGTATCCTGTGGTGTTGTCTGCTGCCACAAAGCACCTATTAGTTATTGCCCATCTTGCAGGGGCTTTCACACAGGTATTCATGGTTGGGAAAAGTGAGAGGAGGGTGACAAGCACCAGATTTTTAAGGGACTCAGGATCTTTTTAAGCATCTATGTCCAAACTTGAGGTTCTCAAAGGTAATTCCCAGCTGTTACTTAAGGTGCAGGGAAGGCATCTGAAGCAGGTGAGCCCTAATGTTTCTCTAGAAAAGTTCTGTGCTGCAGTTCTTTTAATCTCAGTTGACTCATTGGTAAGTCAAAAATTGTATTAGATGCACAGATCTCAGCAATCAATAGATTTCACCAGTTGCTGCCTCCCATTTGCCTCCTGCATAGGTATGTACGTTTCTACATATCAAGAGTCTCTGTCCCAGTGGAAGACTTGTGGATTTCTTGGCATTTCTGGAGAAATACAAGTTTTTATAGCTGATGGGCATGATGAGAAAAAGATGCGTTTCTGATTGTACTTACTTGATGTGCTCACTTACTTTAGCTTGCTTTTAATATTTATTATAGATGTATTCTCTGGAAATAAGTTGCTTTTACATAAACCTAGCTGGACTGGTTCTCTTGGGGTGTGGAGTGTGTGGAATGCCTGAGGAATGCAGAAGAAGCACAAGTACTTAGTGCAGCTACCAGCCTGGGGCCAGATTCCTGCCTGAGATGTGGTTTGATGCTGTTAGCCCAGCACTAAAGCAAAACCAAGCTCCTCCAAATAAAACCAGACATGCTGGGATTTTTTCTGAATTCCACTTTCTAGCCGGTACAGGGCTGGCACTGGCAGCATGGCTAGAACACAGGGTGAACCTCCAAATTTAGGCTTTTTCAGCTGTGCTTATATGCTCCATGTGGACATGGTTGAATGGTTTAAACTGCGCTGTTCCTTACTTTACATCTGTTCTGAGCAACTCTGCATGGGCATGTTCAAGCTATTTGCAGTGTACCAAGTTCTGTTTAGGGCATAGTGGAGCTGGAGTAGTACAAGAAACCTCTACCAGAAGAATGAGGAATTATTTTTGTCAGGAGTGTGACTGGGCCCTGATGATTCCCTGCTCCTCCACAACTTCTTTCAGTGTCCCCTGACAAGCGGTTGCCATAAATATATTTCTAGGTTGCAACATCAGTGCTTAAGGTGCCTTTGTGCATGTTCTTTGTGGTGTTTGTGTCACTGTACAGGTTGAACAAGTGTTGCCCTCAGGCAGCTCCTGTCTTGTAATAAATCCTACTTTCAGCTGACAAATCCTTTCTTGCTGTTGTTCTGCAGGCAGCCAGTCCTACCAGAAGTGAGAACAGTTCCTTTCCTCGAGAATCACCTGTCACATTGTTGAAGGACAGAGCCAGCTTCCTGTAATGAGCTTTACTGGCGAGGAGAGGACGAGGTTATTGCCACCGCACCGCCGACGCCTTGCATGGTGATCCAGGCATTATCTGATGGGATGCTTCTGCTGTCCTCTCTACAGCTGCCTAAGACAAGGGCCTTGTTATTACAATTCAAGGTCTCAGTGGCAGCCCAGGACTGATATGGGAGATGTCAATACTCCCAGTGTCACCGATAGTTTACTGTAAAGTGACATTGCCACCTTGAGAAGAAACTCTTGCTGTCTGCCTTCTGTGTCAGAATAAATGACCTTTGGGGATGGTATGTAGGGCTCAGCACAGGAGTCTGACCAGGCAACTGTCTTTCTTATGTATTGCTTGCTGAACTAGCCTGCCACTTGCTCTTTTTTTAAATTATACATTCGTGAATGAGTTGGGAGATATCTGTGTTCAAAGGATCTGCACTAGGAGGGAAAATGTGTGCCACATGTGCAGAGCCTCACTGCCTGGAGCAGTCTTGTGTGGAGTGAGATCTGAGTTTGGCCACCAGAGACTGGAGAGAAAGTATTTTATCGGCCTCTGATTGCCCTGTGGCAGTTGAAAAACACTGTGCCAGTGCCCAAGGCAGCATCCATGCCCACCTCTGAAGATCTGATCAGCAGCTTTCTCTGCTACAATTACTCCTATTCCTCCTTCTTACATTTTTTTCTTAATTCTACTGTTTAACATTTGTGGAATGAATAATACATTTTTTCCACTGGAATGAAGAACTTTTATTCGTTCATAGAAGAAACTGTGAGAATGTGAACAGATAGAAGCAACTTTCTTCTTACATGTGGCTGTGGACAATCTTTGTTTTTTCTTTCTTTCTTCGTTTCTGAGTAATGACTGTTTATGTCTCTATAGAATTTGTGCTGTTCTTCAGAGTATGAAATGCTGGCTAGGCAAGAGAGATCAGGAAGCCCTCTACTGAATAAAAAAGCAGCAGTTAGTTCTGCCAGTCAATTACAAAGTTAATGCTGTTTGTTGTTCTTTCTCTCAAAAGTAACAGTGACCAGGAAACACTAAAGTCTTCACTGGGGGTTGGCTTTTCAGTAACATCCCCTCATGTGACACAGCTGTTAGGACAACAGCAACAACTTTTCCAGAAATGCCCTTTACCATGAACTTGGCTGCTGTTGAGGCAGAAATGCATGTAAAGCAGGCAGTGTATTTGCTGTAGGC
Source organism: Brachypteracias leptosomus (assembly GCA_013401335.1). Classification (NCBI taxonomy): domain Eukaryota; kingdom Metazoa; phylum Chordata; class Aves; order Coraciiformes; family Brachypteraciidae; genus Brachypteracias; species Brachypteracias leptosomus. Next base: position 472,719 of record VYZX01027896.1, on the reverse strand, counting down.
AGACATCAAAAGCAAATATAGGTACAAAAAGGGAGAAGGTAAGGGGATTTTTTCAGAGTTTCACCTGGAGAAACAAACAAGTGAAAGGTAAAGCAACTCCTGTAGTGACGCTACCTTCCCCTAGAGTAAACAGTCATAAAGCCACCAGTCATTTTGATAGAACCACAAGAAAGTTTTATGCTTCTGCTGATGATACTGAGGTCTTGCATTGTGCCTCTTGGAATGTGGTAGCAACTGAAGAGCCAAGTCCATTTCCTTGTGTAATGTAGTTGCCATGAGACCCCTCAAGATCAGAGATGCTGTGTCAGATGTTTGCAGAAAGGGCTCCCACACACAAGTTCAGGTAACCCCTTTGGATAATAGACTTTGGAATCAGGATGTTTTGTAGGCAAAAACATCCCCCAGTTTAAAATTTATTCATATTAATGTGGGAGTTATGATTTACTGCTCAGTAACTTCAGGGTGCCCACAGGCCTAACACAAAGCAGACAGAGTACGGGTGTTGCTTTAACTCCCAAACTACACAGGACATAAAGTGATTTTGGACACTTGATAGCCCCTCTCGTGTAGATCCCCACGCTAGACAAAGAAATCCCAGAAAATCTCTGACTTGTGCTTAGATTCACCCACCTCCTCTCAGAGTTGATAAACACAATTAATGGAAAAATGTCCTTTGGTTCACAAAAGGGCAGTTAATGGAAAGCGGCCATAAAACCTCACCTCCTGGTTTTCCAGGCAGCTTTTCTTTTTCCTCTGAAATGCTCTTTTTTCCAGCATGTAATATCGATGGCCAAGTTGTCAACACTGAAGTGCTAAGCACATTCATTTGCATACGTGGATAACACCAAATGCCCCAGGGGTTGAGTGTTATTTATTCTGCATTTCATACTGAAGCAGATCTGATTCTCTGAGATGCAGGGCAGCTTTGGAAAGTGCTGAGTGGAGAGTTTTGGGGTGGGGGTTGTTTGTTTGTTTGGTGGAGTGGGGAAACAACCACCCCAAAACCTCACTGGCTTTGCCATTATTTGAGGTCAAAACTGCATCACTCCTTGCAGTCAGCTGAAGGTGGTTGGTAGTCTGCTCCAGCAGATCAAGATTCGTGGAAAACAAAATACATCTTGCAGAACTGGACTGAAAGGAACAAGCTGGTTTATGTACTGGTGTGTGTGTTTCTTACTTGGGCCTTTTGCAATGCAGAACTCCATATGGACATTTTGCCATGTTCAACTCAGATGTTTTGAACGGTGAGTATAGAGTTTGAAAACCAAGGCTATTTTTTATATTAGTGCTTGAGAAATGTCATTTTCCAAATACTTAAGGAAAACTATGGATATGCTTAGAAATAATATCTGCCAAGATCAGACCAGCAAAGTAATATGTCCTCCTGTTCTCTTTTCTTCTTCACTAAAAGCCCCTGTGATGCCAGTCACAAGATTTTGAAGCTAATGAAAAATGTTGATTCTGCCTTTGTTAGTAGGACTCCACTATTCAGAGTTGAAAGGTCCCTGGATAGAGGTCAGTAACACATACATAGCAAATTCTGCACCTCGCTCTGAAAAGTTGTTAGGTACTTTTTGTATATGCCACGTAGAGGCTGCTGCTGGTTACACCACCAGCCTGGTAACCTCATAACGGGAGCGGTGGAAATTGCCTGCCTGGAGGAGAGGGGTGTGCCTGGACATAAAGTGACTGTGATTTTGTTTACCATAAGCAAATACAGTTATTACATAGGACACACTGATCTGTGAGGGAAGTTTTTCTGGGACCAAAGTGCTATGTGGTGGTAGCATGCCTTTTGGATAGAACTTCTCTATATTCAGTGTAATTTTGTTTGTGGACAGTGTTACATGAGACATAAACTATGTGAGACTATTTAAATTTGCATGGAGAGCTCCTTTTGCACAAGTGCTTTAAAATCATCTGGCAGTGACTGGGTAAAAAGGCTTCTAAATGGCTTTTTAAATTTCTTTTTGGTAGGTTTGTTTGGGATTTGATGAACTTTTAGGGTGTGCATTTGTTTACATTTCACTCCGTTATCAACAAATTCCGTCCGCAACAGTTTAGTCTCCACCTGAGCTGAAAACACAGCTCCCTTCTGCGCAGCCTGGCCTGCCTCTGCAGGGGTAGCATTGTTTACTCAGAAGTCCTGCAAAGCAGGCATGAACCACTCATTGTTCATGTTCATGGCCTCTCATAAGGAGAGCCCAGGCATGTGGGATGCTGCCAGTGACATTGTTTTGGTGTCAGAAGTATTACTTGTTGGAGGATTTAAGTGTGTAGGGGAGGACAAGTAAGGAAGTGCTCTGGAGGAAGAATATTGCTGTGATGGGGAGAGATAGTGGTTGCTTGGTTTGGCTTAGAGTTGTTTCCTTTAAACAAAGTTCCACTAGTCTTCATAAATCTTGGTGGAGGTTACAGTGTAGAAATAAGAAGTGCTGCATTGCATTCATGCACGTTTTTGAGTTGTGATAGCAGAAAAGTAAACAGGCTGCCTTCCTCCCAGGTATTTAAGTACATCCAGACTTACCTTTTAGCTTGGGGCTTGAATTCCTTTTTGAGCCAGAACTTGGCAGTTGGGACTGTCCTCACACTCACTTGCAGTCCGGCTCGATATTGGAACAAGCCCTTTCCCAGGAGAGCAAATGTTGGGGAGCTGGGAGGTGCACCTTGCTCAGCGAGTGTAATCTAACCAAGGAGTGTGTGAGCCCAAGGCCACCACATGGCATGTTGAGCTCCAGGAGGTGTGTGAGCATGGCTAGCAAAGAGGATATAGATGTAATCTTGCAAACACCCACTGACACTCGTGGGAATGAAGTACCAAAATACCTCCGGGACTAAGCCACGTGGGCTTCTCCAGGCTATGCTGTGCTTTCCTAACCTCTGATACTCATATAAATGGTAAAAGGAGTGGGACTCTTGAGACTTTATTGATGGGTGAGAAACAACAAGATGTTTCAAGGCAAACAAAACTGACTTTTAAGGCCAGACTGCTCTGGCCAAGTTGTATGGGAATGTGCTGCTAATAGATTTCAAAAATGAAACCAGCTTCTGGATGCAGAATGTAGAAACATTGTCCTACTACATTATCAAACCAGTAATTCTCCTAGCCTGGCATCTTGTCAGTGGTTGGGATCTGATGTTTCAAAGGCAGTTTCCTCCCAGCTCCAGGCTGCTTTCTACCCTGCAGTGGCAGGGCATTGTATTCCCTTACAGGATCACGGTCCAAATTTCCGCTCTTTAAGGATCTGATGCTCTCCAAGCAGCAGGCTGAGTGGCACACCCTAGGACATCTAATAACTTTCTGGAACATGTCCTCTTTTTATTACAAGCTCTCTTAGCAGTCCCTGGTATGTGGTCCAAGTTTCCAAGAAACTAGGGCAGTAATTTATCACAGTGAAAGTGAAAATGCTTCACACAAACAGTAAGAAATGGGGTGACAGCTTTAAATGTTTCTTTTGTTCTTATCTTCTTCAAATACAGAAAATCTGATATGATTTTAAGTGCATAGATTTGGGGAGTGTTGGTTATTTTGTTCACTCCTGTGTGAGTGATCTAGCGGTGTATTTAATTTAAAATTTGATTTCCAGTATGCCTTGTTGCTTCTCACCTTAGAAGACTTTAAAGTATTACTTTATTTTACTGCTTTTCTCTTTTAGTGATGCTGAGAGCTAATTCTGCTAAGTAAAAGAATAAACAGGACAAATAAAAATGTGTGGATACCTGAAACAATAAGATGTATCCTCCAAATGTTTAAGGTGCCTTGATATTAAGCTGTAGCTGACAGCTGTGAATGTTGAAGACACCTGAAAATCAAACCACCTTCTAAGGGGTTCTAGGAGGCGAGGACACCTCTTTCTACTGATCTCAAGGAAAAATTCTGGCCTTTGTAGATCCAAATCTCATTACAGATGCATAGTCCTCCCCCTCTGAAGAGTGAAAAAGTTTGAGCTGATGTGAGGATGGGATGTAAGTGCTGGAAATAGCAGCTCAGTGCCAAGTGATACAGTTCCTCCTTCGGGCTGCCATGTGCCGGTCTGACTGCCCTGCCCGTTGTCTGGATCCGGTTGACTGTTGGCAGCGGTTGAATGCTTCCTGAGAACAAATCACTGTATTGTTCATGTCTGCTCATGCACTGCCTTTTGGGAGCATGGTTCATGTTGGTAGCAAGGAGCAGGACCATTAGCACCAAATGAATTCTTTGTCAAGCAGCATGTCTCACTGAAATTTTTACCGTTTTCTCCAACTGCTTTCCCCCTGGATCGAATTTGCAGTATCCTAATGGACTGGCTCCTATTAAGCAGATGACTTGGGGTTTTTTGTTGTTGTTGTTAACTCAGCAGATTGTGACCTATCATGATTTTCCACAGAACTGGTTCCTTTCTTGTTCCTTCTCTTCAAGTGAGCAGCTGGGAACTGAAATGAGGCAACTCTGGGACTTGAAGAAAGCAGGTCTGTTTAGATTAAGCTCATTCCATCCTCAAGTCCTGTGGAAACTGGGATGTTTGAAACAGACAAAATTTCCATCCTGACTGCACCAAAAGCTCCATGCCAGGGAGCAACTAGTCATGAACCACCACCTCAGGGAGTGATCCACAGGCAAAGTACAACAGCAGTTCTCAAGGGTCCCATTGCTCCATGCATCAGCAATACTGGCTACAGCAGCCATCGCTGTCCTGCTTCTGCCCAGACCCAGGGATTGGGACCATCCGGAGCAGCTGCGCCAGTGTAGCTACACTGCAACTGGGGGTAAGTCATGGATTATGAACCAACACAACTGGTCCCATGGCTCGTAGTCAGCCTCCGTGCTTATGTGACACGAGGACACGAGCTGTTTGCACCTAAGTAAGGTTTTTCAGCCCTATCACGATACACAGTAGCAGCAAGAAGAATTTGGCTTCACCCAAAACTTAAAAATTGGTCTGAATGAGTTTTTAGTCATATGTGCATGGAGCTGACCTAGTGTTATCTTCTCACTTAAATTCAGGACCTGACCATTGCAGAGCATGGTTCCCCATTTGTGGAGAATAGGAGAGAAATAATTTACTTTTGATTTGTTTTCCATATAGGTGAGTAACTAAATGGCTGTTTCCTATGCTGTAGTTTAAAACCTCAGCGTGCTTTGGGCAGGGGCAAGGAGAGAGCATCCTAAGACTGTTACTCGCTAACCCTTGTTATCCTCATGACTCTGAAGATGCAGTTTTTCACAAAGCCATGCTGAGCATTGCAGAAAGGTGGTTCTAAGCGTCTTGAACTTCCACAAGTTTTGTTTGGGTTTCCAAGGTTCTCTGAAAACACATTTACAGCAACTAAAGCAGAAGCCAGTGTCAGCAATTGTATGTCACTTCCCAAGTCACCCAGAAATGGCAGCAATGACAGCTGATTTCATCTCCAGCCCCAGCAGGATATCTTGGCTCCTGGGTCCTGTTGATGCACAGGGCACAGACCAAGGCTTTCTAACCAAAACCAACCCAGGTGATCTTACAGCTGGTGACAACACCACATTAGTGTCTGTAGAGTCCAATCTGTAAAAGCAGTACCCTTGCTGTACATCTCATTGTGCTTGTTACTTGTTGCTGGTGGGATTGGAATATGTCCTGTATTTCCACCCAGTCCAGCTTGCCCTAAGCAGCTGTGAGAAGGCAGCTATTTTTCTACAAGCACTTTCTCCTCACTGGCAGCAGGGGATGGTTTGAGCCTTTGTGGAAAGTTGATAGTTTCATTCAGGTATCTAAAATGAGCTTCAGAAGGAACCTCAGGACATGCATAAAAATCTGGCCCTTTATCCTGCAGCACTGGCCTCTGAAGAGCATCCTTGTGGTTTCCTGTCTGCTTCCTTCCCCCTCTCTAACGTTTTGTTTAGCTGGGGGTGAATTGCCTTATTTTTTCCTGCAATGGGAATTATTCCATAGGGCTGGATCACGTTTGTGTGTTATGGAGGTAAAGGAGGCTTTGAAAGATCCTCAACACAGGATGGAGCTCTCTGAAAATTGGCTGGATGTTTGGTGCTTGCTGGCTGTAGCCCTTTTCCTTTCACTTGTACCACAGCTTCTTCCTGCAGCACAGACCTGATCCCTAAGAGGTCCCAAAGGAGAACTTTTAGTCTCTGGTATTATGCACAAATCTCCCTCCTTTTGTACTGGGGCTGATAAAAATCTCTCATTAGCTTTACCTTCTGACTTCTGAGGCAGTACTTCATGCAAAATCATTTCCTAATGAGAACAGTTAAGGGCAGGTCAGCCACTGAAGTGTTACCTTGCCAATGGTGAGACCTCTGGGCTTCATGAGATGCCTCTCAAACCGTTCCTGGGCAATGGGAACGGGACAGCAGGTTCCTAGATGAGCTGGCAGAATATTTTACTTCTTTCTCATCACACTGGCTGTTGCACTGGGCAGAGCAGTAAGTTGCAAGCTACCTTATCTTCTGTGAAGCTGACTGGTCCTGCTGCTTGGCATGGTTACTGATGTGGCCCACGTGTTTCTTTGAATGACCTTCCTCTGGGCTGTGAGTGTGGTTTGTACCGGGAATACCCTGTTCTTGCTAGGAAATCAGCTCCTGGGGAAATATGTCCTTGCTTAGGCGTGTTGGAGATGATGGAGGGGGTGTTATCACCATGACCTTAGGAGTGTGTTGTGTGTTAACCCTGGTGGGCAGCCCAGCCCCGCACAGCCGCCCGCTACCTCCCCCACAGTGGAATGAAGCAGAAAAGTAAAAGTGAGAAAACTTGTAGATTGAGATAAAGACGGTTTAATAGGTAAAGAAAACGCTGTGTGCACCAGCAAGGCAAAACGAGGAATTAATTCCCTGCTTCCCAGAGGCAGGCAGGTGTTTATCTACTTCCAGGAAAGAAGTAACAGTTGTTTCATCGTCCATAACCGTTACTTGGGAAGGCAGACACCATAACTCCTTTTTTTTTTCCCCAGTTGTTATTGCTGAGCACGATGGCCCATGTTCTGGGATCTCCCTTTGGTCAGTTGGGGTGAGTTGTCCCTGCTCTGTCCCCTCTGGGCTTCCTGTGCCCCCCCAGCCTGCTCGCTGGCAGGGCAGCGTGAGAAACAGAGCCGGCCTTCACGCTGTGTAAGCAATAGCTAAAACACCCCTGCCTTATCAGCACCAGAATGGTCCCCAGTCCAAAACAGAGCTCTGTACCAGCTACTGTGGAGAAAATTAACTCTGTCCCGGCCACAGCCAGGACAGGGGATGTGTCTGTTCGTTGTGCCATGTGTGGAATTGGCTACGAGTGAAGCACAGTAAGACTCAGGAGAGGCAGCAGCTCTGGATCCGGGTGGATGGCAGCAGAGGCTGGGGTAGGGCTGGCACCCAGTTACTGGACACAGAGCAGTTATATAGAGAGAAGAAACTGGAGTTTCCTTAACACTCCTGAAGGGATCTGAGAGGATGTGACATACAACCCTGAAGGGAGTGGGGGCTGTTGGTCAGCTGCTCCATCTCCAGGGAGTTTCCGCAGTTTGGACAGGAGGGAAGGGTACCCAGAAGCCCTGCAGTGCTAGGTACTGGGGGTGAAGAGGTCTTTGTGCTTCCACCAATGATGGATGCTGGGGGAGGCTTTTCCCCCAATATCTGTTTTTTAGGTTGTTGCCTTGTGCACTGGGACTGGATCAAAGAACAAAACTGCACTGGGAGGTGACGCTCCCTGTTCACCTGTTCAGCAAAGGTTCCTGCTACTGCAGCAGCTTTTCCAAGCCAGGCTGCCGCTGCCTGACTGTGCCTGAGTTGTTGTAGGCTCTTTTTCAGCCCTAAGGAGCAGGATATCAGGGGTTTTTTAATTATGAAGGGCTTTTCTTCTGCATCTTGTCACGAATTGATGGGATCCAGCAGCAGCTGTCCCAAACATGCTGCTCCCATGCCTGGCTTTCTGTGCAGACTTGTACAAAAAGAAAAGGGGAAAGCAAAGAAGCTTTCAAAGCTCTGGCTTGCCAGCTAGCACCTGATTGGCAAGAAAGCCATGTTTCAGCCTGGTTTATTACCCAGTGCCATTTTTACACACAGATTCTCTTACAGAGCTCAAATCTGGAGTTTGACTTGACACCTTAAAGTGTATCTGCACCAATTAGTGTCTGTGAGGCTATCAGCCATGGAAGAGGTCATACGATAGCCTGGGTGCAGCAAAGATTGACTCAATATGAAATTGAGGTTGTTCCTGACAACGTAAGAATCAGGAATAGAAACTTTACCACCACACCCACTTTCAGACCTCCTAGAACATCACAAAGAAGTTGAGAAATACCTTTGTTGCTCCAGTGTGGGGTGGTTGTCTCAAATGCAAATGTGGAGTAGCTTAAAAGTGTCTCCTTATTTTAACTCCATCCAGCCTGAGAGAGCTTTGCACCTGCTTGAGGGTAGACAGGGAGATAGCAAGAGATGGAGCAGGGGAGATGTGGGGCTGCCTCTGAGCCCCCTGGAGCATGGGCAGCTGGGGCTGGGCAGGGTTCGGGGTAGGAGTGCTGCAAAAATGTAGAGTGAGTTTTAGGGATAGTCCTGCTTCAATCCTTATTTAATCTGAGGTTCCCTTTTGTTGCTGTAGGGGTGACTCTTGCAGTCTTTTGTGCTGTCACATATGTTCTTGTAGCAGGGTAAAATGGTCTGTGCAGGGTGAAGGTGTGAGGGGTGACCAGAGCTGCTGTGCTGGGAGACCTGTTGTGTTGTGCTTAAGGGGCTGCAGCTGGACAGTGCCAGGACACTTAAAGTGTTCACATGATCAGTACTACTTAGACTTATTTTGTTTTCCAGGCATAGTTTGATGCTAGTATTTGTGACCCTGAGGGCTAGAAATAGATGTTGTTTGTCAGGACAGCGCGTCTCCCCCACTCCTGTGGCTCAGTGGGAGGCAGGGGGGCAGCTCCTCCAGCCTGGTTGTGTCGAAGTGAAGCTGCAGAACTTTTGATCCTGCATCTGCATAAATTTGGCCCATTCTGTACGTGCATGAGCTAAGAGACATTACAGTGATCTGGCTTTTCCTCCACATCCAACGGACACACAACCCATGCTGAAGATTGAGGCTGTATAACCCCATCCAGGGTTTCCCTTTGCCATACCACCCACGGCTAATAGGGTGCAAAGTAAGACTGCAACATGCCTCCTCCTTCATGGACAAACACACCTCCCCTTTGCGGGCAGCCTGAATTTTACTTTTTTCCTGCCGCCCTGTTTTATGCAGGCAGCATCTGGTCAGGTTTCTGTTGGGTCAGCGTGTTTGCTGGGTATTACTCAGGCAATTTATTCCAGTACAAAGGAGGGAGCGGGTTAGAGCAGGTTAGAGCTATCCAGCCTGGCTGTGCGGGAGCCAGTGACAAATAAAAGCTCCATAAATACAGTGTACATTCTTCTGCCTCTCCCCTTCCTCCACACGTATATCAGTCGCTTTTCCAGATTATTGAGAAAAGAACTTCTGTACTTTCTGGGTGTGAAATGTACTGGTTCTCCCTTTGCAAGCAGTAAAGATAAATTTGCTGGCAGTGCTGTGGCTTGGCCCAAGGCTCTGCTGCTGGATGGCTGATCCCGAGGCCAATGGGAGCAGTGGAATTACTGGTCTCAGGTCTGTGAGCAGGTGGCAGGTGTCTCTGCATTGCTTCAGTGGAAAGTGACCCGCCTGGGATGCAGGACCAGCCCAGGATGGAGCTGCCTGCAGGGGCAGGGCTCCCCTCCATCCCTGCCCACCCCAGTGCCCTGCAGGGCTGGGGCATGGGAAATGTGCACCAGCCCTTTCCCCACTTCTGCATCACTGGGCCTGGGAGCTGGGGTCACTCTAGGACTCTCAGGGGTCTGTATATATTTAAGCCTTATCTATCAGCTGTTCTACTGTTGCTGCCATAACATCTGGCACAGCTGCTATTGCCCCCCCCAGAGAGGGATCTCATCCCCCCCACGCACTCCCTGGGCTGTGCTAAGGGGGTGACAGGAACTATCCCCCTGCTCTTTAACTAAAGCAGGTGATGGTGAAGGACAACTGTGGAGGGAAGGAGCAGAAAAAGTTTTGCCAGGTGTTGTTTCCATCCCAGCCTGATGCAGCAGCACTTGCTCTCTGCTCTGGGCAGTTCAGCCCCATGGGCTGCACTCATTGCTGCAGCTGGTGACAAGCCATGTCCTGCCACTGGTCCCAGGGCTCCCTGTGCCTGATGGTGGTTGGCAGTGGTGTCCACACAGCAGCAGCTTGACCTCATGGCCAGGAGTGCAGCTTCTGTGTGACTTTTCCCAGGTGAAGCACATCTTGCAAAACCCTCACGCCTGTCTGGAATTAAAAAAGTCAGCTTTGTTTGTTGTGGTAGTTTCGCCAGAGATAGGAGCTGAAGAGGGACTTAACTGCTCCTGAAACCTGGCAAACACCCAGAGCGGGGGGCGTCTGCAATGCACATATCAGCCCCTCAGATTCCTCGTTCCTTCCATCAAAATTTTGAGATTTTGCTTCTCTGGCCTGGCTTCTGGAAGAGAACAAACACGCCTGGTCCCTGGGCAGCATCCTTCTGCTGTCCCCTCCAAGGAGAGATGCCTGGGCAAGAGTGGAGGCTCCTCAGAGGGCAGCAAACCCCAGGTGGGGATTCCCCTCGAGCCTGGCTGCCTGCCTCTTGCGGTTTGTCAGTCAGGGCTGTGGGGTTTCCCCCTTTGTCTTAGCCCTGTTCCCTGGGCCAGAGCAGAGCTTGGTGCACGTCTGTGTGCTCTGCAGGTGTAAATCAGCCCAGCTTCAGTGACCCTGCAAGGCTGCCCAGGGTGTGAGGGTCAGCCCTTCTGGGCTGTGCTGAGAGCTGCCCTAAGGATGACTCCCCAGATGGACTGGTGGAAACACACACACACGTTTCTGCCTCAGCTGTAGAGGAGTTTGACTGGTTTTTTTTCAGGTAGTTTATGTATTTTGGCAAACTAAACAGAACATTGCAGGTAGAAAAGGCAGCAAGAGGTAGGAAGGAACGAGAAGTGGGAGATACTCATGCACAGAGGTTTTCCTGTGTCTGTGCGTGTCCCTGCTGCGTCACCCATAGTCACAAGTAGTTCACCTTTCTCTTTGTGTCCCTTGGGGTGTGCATACACCTCTCTGGAGAGTCCGTGGCAGCTGAAAGCCCTGGTGTTAGGCTGTGGCAGGTGGGTAAAGCTTTTTTGGGGATACACTTGAGCCCTGCCCTCCACTGCAGCACTATGCGTGGACTTCCCCAGGCTCCAAGCACTTCACCCCAGGCCATGAGACACAGATCCCTGGGGAGGGCACAAGTGCCCTTGCACAAGCAGGACCTGGTGCAGGGCAGGGGATGATGCTGTCCTGTGGGCAGTGTGTCCAGCCCTCTCTCTGCGCAGCCCTGGTCCCAAGGAACCCCTGCAGACAGATTTTCCAGCAGCTTTTCCCATGGAGGATTTTGCAACGTTTCCAGGCAAAGGGGCGGCTTGTACGACAGGAGCTGGAGAACAGAGGAGCCCCTTCTCTGCCCCCATCCCCACACAGCAGACAGAGCCCCGCTGTTGGTCAGAGGAAGTTTGGTGAAGGCAGGAGGGAGGAAAAGTCTCCTGGCAGGTCTCGTCTGTCAGAGCCAAGAACAGTCTCGTTAGGAGCTTATGATCCCTTTTTTTAATTTTCGAATACATCTATTTATTTTTTTTAGACTGCTGGCCGTTGCTCAAAGGGACCTGGGGTTGCGAGTCCATCCCAGCTGGTTGACCACTTGCTCGCGCCTCGTCCTGGCCCAGATCACACCGGGAAGGGCTTTGGCTTCTGGGCTGTGAAAGCCTCTCTCTTAGCGAGGGCGCGGATGTCTCCCCTTGGCCGGGAGCCGGTGCCGGCAGCGGGTGCTGGGGGGGTGGTCACGCCGGCGCTGGGAAGACTGGGGCAGTGTTCGGGGCCGAGGGCTGCTGAAAGGGCTCAGTGTGCGCCGAGCCTGAGTCACCCGGGCTGGAGGGCAGCTGGGAGCCGGCGGGAAGGCAGCGCAGGGCGGCTGCAGGAGGGGCCGGCAGCCCAGGAAAAGGCGGTGAAATGAATATCATTAGCCTGGCGTGCAGGCAGAAGGACCCGAGGACAGAGGGAGGCTGGGAGGTGGTGTTGCCAGGGCTGAAGGGGCTTGAGGGACCTTCTCATTGCATCTGGGGATGTGTGTGGTGTCATGGAGGGGGCAGACAAAGATGGACCTGTCTGCCTCCAGGTACACCACTTAACGTGGCTCTGGGCATCAAACTGAAATGAAGGCTGGGAGAGCACTGGAAAGCGTCATGGGTCCTCAAGAGAGGGAGCTGCTTTGTGTCACCCTTCAGTGCCCCAAGCCCTGGCTTGCAGGGCTGGTGCTCCATCCTGGATGGTGCAAAACAGCCCTGGAGCCGCCGGTTTTCTTTGGCTGTAACTCAGGCTCACTTTGGCTGCAGGCTTCCCGGTCTGGCTGATACATACCCAGGCGGCTGCCCGGCTGTGCCAGCCCCTTACCATCCTCAGCTTCATCTCCCTGGTCCCCAGGGATGTCACCTGCTGTGGCAGGCCCAGGGGATGGCTTGTCACCTCCTGGTCATTGCTGTTGGCTCAGTGCTGGCCCCTAAAGGGATCTTGGCTTCTTGGTGACATCCCAGCTAGGATCTCCGCATCTGACTGCACGTAAGACAAGAAGTAAGGAGGATTTTCTGGGTTAGTTTAAACAAAAGCATGCATAGGAAGGTCTAGGTCCATCTCAAAAGCAAAAACCCCTGCTCAGGAGGGTGCTGACACCTAGAGAGGTCCTCCCTAATATGTCTGAGGGTCAGCCATGTCCTACTGTTTTCCAGAAGCCTCATGTGCTCATGTGAGACACCAGCATGTGTGCAGGAGGTGAGAAAAGGTGCCTCAGGCTTCATGTTGCCCTGTTCTCCGGTCCCACAGCTGTTGGGGACAGCAGGAGTTGGGGATAAATGCAGAGAGAGTGTGCTCAGAAAGCACTCCAGTAGTGCTTGATCAGGTAATGCATCCCAAGCAGGTAATGCTTTCTTATGGGGTTTTAGTTGACTAAGCTGCAAAGAAGTTGATTTTTACTGAAAAAATCATGCCAAGACATTTCCCTCCATCACAAATAGCCACAGCCCAAAAGCACCAGGTCCTCCCAGCCAAGCAAATGGGGTGGGTGGTTGATGGTTCTGGGCAGCCCAGCCACACTCCTGTGCCTCCGGACCTACAGAAAACCACTCCAGAAGCCAGAAATAATCTTATCAGCTTACTGGCTGCCATCCCAGGACCAGTTCTTCCACCAGACCTCTGATTCATTGATCCATGGAGCCCCATATCTGAGCTCCATGGTCATGTGCCTTGTGTTGGCACTACAAGCTGCTGGTGCCAGGGAGAGTCCCTACCACCTTGCACCAACATTTGATGGCCTTTCTACCCTGCTCTTTCCATGCTGTCCAGCTCTCCATCCTTCCCCACCTCTCCCTATGGTTGGGCAGATCTTCAAAGCTTTAGTCCTACAGGAGTGACCAGAACAGAGTGATGATACAAACGGGCTGGAAGGACCCATGAGAGCCATCAGTTTGTCCCTCCACCCTGCAGTGTGAGCTGATTTCCCATGGTGAGACAGGGATCAACCCAAAAGCAGAGGCTGGAGCCTCCCCAGCCCAAGATGCTAGAAAGGCTGGAGCTGCAGCAGCACGGCAGAGCCATCAGCCCAGCGGATGGCACAGGGCTGTAGCTGCGCTTGCTGTGAATCAGGAAAGGAGCTGGATCCATGCATTAACTCATTGGCCATCTCAGCCCACAGCATGACTTCACTGTCGGGTGAACATCCCACCATGGAAACCAAACCTCAGGAATGCATCTGGGTGTGCCGTCTCTCTTCTCCTCTCCCGAGGGCTCTGGCATGGCTAAAATACTCCCAGGCTAGCAAATGGCTGTTGCCACCTCTCCCACCAGCTCCCTGAGCTGGGCTGGGGAGCAACGCCCATGTAGGGGTCATCCCCTGTGCACCCTGCCCAGGGTGGCACCATGGGTGCTGCCCTCACTCCTTGTGCATGCAGGAGTGGGGAGCTTTCCTGTGGCCTTAGTCCAATAGCCCCAGCCAAAGAGAGGGAAATTCATACTCCTCATGCCCTCATCCTCCTTGTCTCCATGTCTTGCTGGAGACAGAATCACCGGTGGCTGTAGCAGAGCCTGGGTTTTGGCACAGGCACCAAGCAGCAGTGGAGTGATGATTAATGCTGAGCAGAGCCGCCCGGCCAGGGATGTCTGAGTCGCCTCTGCCTCCCAGTTTGGCCAAAAAAGGCTAACGTGAGCATTTCTGCGTCTGCTGGCCCAGGAGGGGGCCCGGCCGGAGCGCGGGGTCTCGGCAGGCGTGCGCTGCGCCGGGGACTGATGTTTTTCCACTCGTTCTGGAGAGGGGCCGTGGGCAGGGAGCCGCCGGGCTCAGGTGACTCCTGAGCCGCCCTTTCCATCTGACTCATGAGGGACGTCGTGAGAGCTCCCCTGCCCAACGGAAAACACGTCGCCTGCCTCACAGCCTGTGGCTTCTGGCTCTGGGTCTGTGCCAGCCCCCCAGGCGGACGGGCTTCCCGGGGCTGCGAGTGCACTGTGCCTGCACCCACAGCACAGCCCTGCCCGTGGTGGAGCTGAGAGGGATGTTTCTGTGAGACGATGCCCAACCAGGGCTTTGCCTTCAGCCTGTGCCCGTGGCCAGCTTTGCAGGATGGTCGGGACAGCAAGGCTGAGCAGGACAGGCCATGGCCCCTACGACAGGCATGAGCATCTCTGCAGCAGGGCTGTTGGCTTCAGCACTGGTGTGATGTTGCTTTCCCAACCCTCCAACCTGGGAAGTTCTACCTCTTGGTTCCTTCTCCACAACCTTTTCTCTTTGGAGGGGTCTGGGATGTGAGAAATCCCCTCCAGCAGCAGGATGAGTCCTTGCCTTCCCCTCCTAAGGCCAAGCACACCAACAACCTCCTTCCTCCTTTTGGGACAGCAGGGATGTGTCTCCCTTCTGAACCCCACATTCTCATCCCTCTAGGCTTTCTCCATCCTACATCCTCATGGGCTTGTTTTATTCAGTTCCTGGATGCCATCCTACCCTGAGATCATGGGACAAACCCAGACCTTGGGGCTTTCAGTGTGAGGCCAGATTAAGTAGAGAAGGGGAAACTGAGGCACGCTGGGTGAGCACTTCTCGCAGGGGCACACTGGGCTGGGAGACACAAGTGAGGGCCTCTGGCTCCCTGTGCAACCATGGGGCTGTTGGCATCACACCACAGATACAGCCCCACATGCCGTCTGCTCCCCCGGAGCTGCAGCATCGGGCTCCCCCTGCTCCTTTGGGAAGGGAAATGTTTTCCCTTTCCCCTCCCCTCCCTGCTCGCCAGTGTGAGTCTGGTTTCCCCCGTGCGCTGCCGCCAAGTGCCTCTGGAACCGCTGGAAAATGCATAAAAGGCCTGGGCAAGGCTGCGGTGGGGGTTACTCACAGTCACAGCTGGATCCAGCTGCTGATTTAAAGCAACAGCATGGCCACACTGGGCTCC
This sequence comes from Brachypteracias leptosomus, assembly GCA_013401335.1. Taxonomy (NCBI): domain Eukaryota; kingdom Metazoa; phylum Chordata; class Aves; order Coraciiformes; family Brachypteraciidae; genus Brachypteracias; species Brachypteracias leptosomus. The sequence continues at coordinate 457,268 of VYZX01027896.1, read as the reverse complement.
CCGGGAGACCCAGGGGTGTAAATCCCCAGGGAGAAGAGGCAGCATCGCTTCCAAGCAGCCACCCCGAAGCTGGAAGGGGGCTGGGGAAACTGAATAAGGGGCAGCCCAAGGAGACAAACCCTTGGGTGGATCCAGCTCTGGGATGCCCCAGGTTTGCTGAGTGTTTCCCCCTGCCCTGCTCCGGCGGCTCCTGGCACAGAGGCTGGGGCAGCGATCCCCTGCCAGCCTTGGCTTGTGTCCCACTTGGGGACACGGCTGCAACAGCATGGACTCCACCGACTGTGCTGCCACCTTGTCCCCTCTCCTTCCCTGAGCCCATGGCACTTGGGTCTCACCCCATCCTCCTATTCCCCAGCATCACACCTGTGGAGTCAGAGTCTGTCCCTCCCTTCCTAAGCACTGCACTTAGAGTGCGTGGCCCAGAAGTAGGTTGGGGCTGCAGAGGACAACAAAGGCTTGGGGAGCCTTGAGCAGGGTAGGGCTGGCCCAGCCATCACCCTGCAAAGCAACTTCCCCTCTTCCCCTGTTTTTGGAAGAAATCATGCAAATCCTGGTGGGTTTGATTCCAAGCAGGGTGACAGGCATTGCTTTGAGCTATGGCTCGAGGTGCTCTGGAGTGAGCTGCTGAGCCCAATGGAGCAGGAGGGAGAGCCTGGCTTTGGGAAGGCAGAAAACCTCCTCCCTCTCCCACCCAGGACCCAGCAGGGCCCTGCTCTGGAGAGGCACTGGGATGGAAATGGCTGCAGGGCCCTGGGGTTAATGTGTAAAACAACCCATCCTGCGCAGGGTCTGGTTTATGGCCCTGATAACTGAGCAAGAGAAGGGAACTTTCTGTGGGAGTGACTCTTTCCTGCATCCCACGTCAGACTGGCCAGTACATGACGTCTGCCCCAGCTTCCATCCTGGTCGTGTTCACTCAGCAATAAAACAGGGTAATAATTAATCCTAACCCTCCAGGGGACTTTATCTGAGCAGGGGCTGGGATGGAGGCAATGCCGCTCATAACCCCAGCATCCCACGTGGGAGCAGAGCCTTCCAGGGTTACTCTCTTCCTGCTGGCACAGCCCAAGCAGCATCATGAAAGGTGCTTAGAAACCGAATGCACAAGAAGAAAGGGTCATTCCTTGTCCTATCGCATCCAGGATGTTTGCCCATAAATGCATGCAAAGTCCTGACTTGGTGGTGGTGCAAGTCTGGATCAGCTAAACAAATAGCTCAGCCTCCCTCCGCACACCAGGGTATGTTGCAGGTGAGTGGTTTAATGAAGAAAAACCTAAATTTGTGACCATCTCATGCTGCTGGTCTCAGGTCAGGCTGAGCCCTTGGTCCTGCTCCAGATGCTCAGAGGTTTGGGAAGAAGAGGCTGGTTTGGGTGTCCCCATAGGGCAACAGGACCTTGGCTTGTGTGGGAAACCCAGCCTGGGGACTGCGGTACTGGCAGGAGTGGCCAGGAGGTGTGAGAGTCACCAGAAGAAGAGATGAGACTTTTTTCTGTGCATGTATAATTTGCTGGAATGGAAAGAAATCAGAAAACAACACAAAAAAAACCTGTAGCAAAGAAACCAGGGCAGCTTTTTCCCAGTGAAACAAAACCCAAACCATCAGTGGGAAAACATTGGCTGGGTCAACCTGCCACAAGCCAGTCTTCTGGGATTACATAAACTCCATAAAAAAAGCTCACTTCTTTCTTTGTACTTACTTTTTTTATAAAACATTTTAATTCAGGTCCACTTGGAAATGAAAAGAGGCTTCTTGAAACAAAAAAAAAAGCATTGTGGTTTGCTTTGAGAACATCTAAATGAGCCATTTTGGCATCACCCCAGTCCTTGTTCTTTCCCTTCACCCACACTATGCCCCGTAGACCCATTAGATTCCATCAAATGTCCCCACAGGTCACTTGCCCCCATCCCCAGTGGTGACATTGGGAGGGATGCCTGGGTGAGAGGTGAGTGTGTGGCACTGGTACCGGCTGTCTCCAAATGGGTCCTGGGAGACAGGAGCTGTGGATGTGGCGGCTGTTGGCAGGAGCTGATGCCACCCAACATGACTCGGGTGTCACCTGGGAAAGTCTGTGCTTACCTTCCCTTCTGCAGCCCCATAGGATGCGCCGAGAACGTGCCTGAGTGTTAATTCTCACGAGTGCTGCACAAGGCAAAGGAGCTCGGCTCTTCCATGCCTGAGCAGCACCTGCCACCCAAGAGCTTTTCTCCAAACACCCAGAGCTCTGCCAACACTGCCAAAAAGGCACCTGGTGCCTCCAGATTTCAGGCTGATGGCTTAGACCTAAGAAAAGGGTGCTGGGTGCTGCAGCAAAGGAGGGGCAAGGGGATGGATCCAGCTGCTTTGCTGAAGGCAGGGATGAGCAAGAATGGCAGGGATCTGCTGGTGGTTGGGTCTGCTGGTGGTGAAGTGATGCTGTCCTTGGCTCTGGTTTTGGGTGAACAAAAAGATTCAGATTTCTCTTTTTTAAGATTTCACTCTCAGCAGAAGGGTTCTGGTTGCCTGGGTGAATCCTGTTCTTGCTGGGTGCTGGGAAGAGGTAGGAGAAGGTGTGTGGAGGAGAGCTTTTTACAAGACTTTCAGTTTGGTTTTAGCCTTCCTGCCCCCTTTCTGCTTTCCCAGGGTGAATCCAGAGGACATGAAAATTTGGGTTTGTCCTAAATTTTTCTATGTAATGATGAACCAAGGATAAAAAAAATTCACTTCATCTTAAGGCTCAGCCTTGAAACGGGAGCTGGGGGTGCCAGAGGTGCCTGGGATGGTGCTTATCTCTGCCATTAGTAGCCCCAGACCTGACACTATTTGAGCCTTTCATGAATTTCATGAGTAAAGCTTTGCAGAGCCACCACACCCCAGGTCTGCAATGCTCTCATGCAGCGGGATGTGCGTCTCTCCCACACAGGGGAGGTGGGAATGGCGTCTGCCTGTGCAGAGGGGGTTATTGGAGCCGAAACCCTGCGCAGCAGCACGGGATCATCCAGGAAGTCCCTTCACTCGAGGCCCTGACACTTTCCTGCATGGAAGCAGCCGTTGGAGAGGCGGGAGCATGGCTGGCAGAGCTCCCTGCCACAGGCTGCCAGGAGCCCTCCTCGCCCACGGCATTGCCACTGCCGTGCTGGAGCAGCACAGCCTGGCTGGCCTGGGGCTGGATGTGCCAATGCTGGGGGACCCAGGGAGCCCATCACACACCCAGAGCATCTGGGCACCCCCTGCAGCTGCAGCAGCCACCCCAGGCTGTGTTTTGGGTTTTAGTCCAGCTCCCCATGGCTGGGATGCTGCCATCCCTGTTCCCATCGTGGTCCCAGGGAATGTTGCAAGGAGGAGATGGTGGCTGCGCTTCTGGGGCTTTGCTGTTCACAGCCCTTTGTGCCTGTTTGTGTAGGGGAGGTTCTGCAATGGGGTCCCCCTCCACTGTGGGCCCCTCTTTGCAGAGTGGGGTGAATTCCCAGTCATGGGTTGGCATTCACCTACCATCCCTGTGCCACAAGGATGAGATGAGTCCTTCTCACATCCCAATCTGGTCAAGAGTGGCCCTTTCTCATAATCCTGACACCCTTTCTCTGTGCATCTCACAGCTATGATTTTCTTGAGGCCATGAGTTCAGCAAATAAAGACTTTCCTATGGGCAGTGAGAACAGACTACAAAGGAACCAGGGAAGGTATGTAGAGGTGCCTGGGACAGTGGTTATCTCTGTCACCTTTGGTAGTGATAAGATTGTGGGGTGCTGCAGAGCTGGTGCAGCCTGTTTGGGCAATGTTTCCTGGGAAGCTTTCACAGCCCCTAGGATTTGGAGCTCTAGGGTATTTGGGAAAGTGATTAGCTGAGATAAGGAGAGTGAAGCAAGTCTAGAGAAAGCAACTTTTCTCCCCAAACTGAGCTGGACTTAGGGTTTTCTCGAAGCAGGGCCAAATGCTGTTTGAGTAGCAAGGCTGTACTATTCCCACCCCGTGTCCAGCCTCAGAAGAGAAGAACCTTTCCCCAGACAAACAGGGTTTGTGGTTGACATGAGCAGCTGGTGAGGATGGGAGCACGACAAAAAGGGAGACACCAGAAAAGATGATAACTGATTTTCATAGCTGAAAAAAAGACCCTGCAAAGAAATGCTGCAACAGAGACGCCGGTGAAACCCTGCTCTGAACAGTGCTGAAGGAAGAGTTTGGAAGGACACCTCACCTGCCTGCAGTGCTGGTGGAAGTTTGACTCATGAGGCAGGTCCTGGCATACTGAGCAGACACCTTCCTGCTGCAGCAACCATTCCTCTTGACTTCCTGCACCCCCAGGTGAAGTGTGGGTCCCAATACTGAGCGTGGGTGCCTGGTGAGGTGGGAGTCCTGGGCAGAGTGTTGGTCCCCGACAAGGTGTGGATCCTGAGTGAGCTGGTATCTCGTGTTCACATGAGAAACTGGGGTTGGGCCCCATCTCCCATCTGGGATTCATCTGCAAGTGACCTGCCTGTGTTGAGTGGGAGAGGGAGGGACAACAGAAAAGACCCCCCCTTTTCCAGAGATGAAATCCCAGCTTCCAAAAACACCTCTCGTGGTGAGTACTGGGGTCTTATTCCCATAACTGGGATCCTCTGCAGTTAACAGCTATGGGGCAGGGCTAACACACCCCACAGAGGGTGCCGGGGTGGGACTCCCCGAGTAGGACCCTCCCCGAGTTCCCAGCTCCTGGTTGGTGTCCCATCAGCAGTGGGGAGGGTCCCCACGGGGAAGGGTGGGGTGTCACCCTCCAACACCTTCTCCTGGCATCACTGGGGAGCGCCTGCTGGTGCGGCTGGGGGGGACGGAGGGGCAGGGCAAGAGTTAACCTACCTGCTCTGCCATCCCTTCTGGCTNAGAGAGAGAGAGAAGAGGAGGAGGAAGAGGGCAGAGAGAAGCGCCCGGACCGCGGGCAGCCCGGCCAGCAGCGGAGCGGCCGCCCCGTCCCACTCCCAGCATGTTCCAGTGGTGAGTGACCGCCGGGGAGCGGGGAGACCGACCCCGCTCCTGCCCCGCTCCTGCCAGTCTGAGCCCCGGTGTTCCCCGCTGCCCCCCACTCCCGCCGCCCGGCACCGTCGTCCGGCTGTGCCCGGAGCTGCGAGGTCCTCTCGCCTCCGATTCTCTCCGGGAGGCTCTCCGGTCCTCTCCGCGCCGGTTCCTTTCCAAGGAGTGCTCCGATCCTTCTGGACCAGGTTCCTTCCGAGGGGTCACTTGGTCCCCTCCCCACCGGTTGCGTTCCAAGGGGTGCCCCGGTCCCTTCCCTACCGTGTCCCTCCTGAGGGGTGCCCCGGGGGCGCCTGGCTGGGAAGGGGCAGCTTTGGTGGGGGGTGTGCGCATGGAGAAGGGACAAAGGACCGCGCCGTGTCCGTTTGTCCCCATGCCAGGACCGACGCTACCCCCTAACCTGCTCCGGCTCTGCGGAGGGCTCCCGGGGGATCCTCCCCTACCCGCCTTGGGCAGGGGTACCCCGAGGAAGGTTCTCTGGGGTGTCCGCTGGCAGCGCAAACCTCGCTCCATCCCGAGGCATCGGAGCTCCGGGGCACCGAGCAGGGCCTGGCGGTCAGTGTCCCTCCACCCTTCCCTGGGTATGTCTTTCCCAGTCCTTCCATGCAAAGGTCTGGTTTGTTTGGTGGGGCAGGGAGCAGCCAGAGCTGCCCCATGGGGTCCCAGTCCCAGGGCAGCGCCAGCCTGGGGGCAGATGCCCAGGGAGGGAGCAGCCACGGCTTCAGCTCTTGCCTCTTCCCCAGCCCTGTGTTTTTACCGCCTTCTATTTAAACCAGACCTTTTTTCAAAGAAGGAGACGTCCCCATCCTCGGACACCCCGGGACTGGGGACAGCCGACAAGAGATGGGGCTCCCCTTGGTGCCCACACCCAGCCGGCGCAGGCTGCTTTGGACATATTTGGGGTGCTTTCTGCCCAGCATCTGCTCCTAGATAAGTTCCCCTCTCCCAAGCCTTTGGCACCACCAACAGAAAGAGCTCTATACTGGTGGTGCCGCCGCTGACTCAGTGACTGGGTCTAATTGAGGGGCCAGAAAAATTCAAATAAATAGATAGCTCTGGCTGATCAAAGAGGTTTTCATGTTGATCAAAAGTGGCCGTGTGCCTCTCCAGGGAGTGGGGATGGAGAGCCCCAGTCTCCTGCGGCCTCGCCTGCCCTACAGCATCACCACCTGAAAGGGAAAATGTCCACCTCTAATTTGGGGATTTATATTTAACCACCTCGGCTGTGGCGTGGCCACCTTACAGGGAAGCTTTTCAGCTTCTCCTGGTGGAGAAAAGGGAAGAGGAGGCACGAGTTGGGACCCTTTCAAAGTTCTCCCAAAGACACCGACACCGGTGGTTGGGGCCGGTGAGAGCCCAGCCAGGATGGGTACAGGTTGCCACCATCCTTGGGCACTGCAGCACCAGGTGTCCCAGGTTCTTGTCATGCTGCTAAGGTTAAGCTGGGAGTTGTGCCCCACAGCAAGGTGCTGGGGCTCAGTAGGGTGATGGCAGTGAACCCAATGTGCCGCCTTGTCTCCTGCAGAGCCATGGTTCTTGGGGTCTCCAGAGAGCAGGACCTGGTTTCTTCTCCCTCAATACTTCCCAGCTGAGGAGACCACAAAGCAGAGACGCAAAATCAAGAAAAGACTCACACATGATTGTCACACTTTGGGCCCCCAAAATCCTTGGTTTGATATGGGAATCGCCTGTGGTTGTGCTCAGGGTCCCTCCCAGTCCCCATCGCTTTCCTCCCAGTGCAGGGACAAGATTTCTGTGGGGCAGAAGGTGGCGGTGGGGGTCCCGGCTCCTGCAGGACCCAGTTGTGATGCCCCATAGAGTCAGATCTATAGGAAAATCCCCAAACAGGTTTTCCTAACAAAGCAAAAATTGTGCACTGCAGCGGAGAGAGCTGGGAAGCGGTGTCCGATGAAGGAAGGAGGAATAAGCTTCTGTGCTGTTGTGCAACACCCCATTGATACACCCAGGCTACCCAACCCTCCACCTCTCACTAAAAGACAGGGCTGTCCCCTCAGGCCTGGGGCAGTGTCTTCTACCTGGGCTGAAATAAAAAGCACTGACCTAAGGAAGGTAACGGGGTGAGCAGCTCCATGCAGCTCCTGTCTATGGCTGGCAAAGCCTGCCAAGGGTGGGACCCATCCAGGTAGCAATTGCCCTACCTATGCAAAATTTTAAAATGTTATCAGTAATTCCCTGCCTATGGCTTCTGGGGAACTTCTGACCATCTGTCAGGCTGGGTATTTTACCATGTGTCGTCCTTGGGGTGTAGGGAATGCAGGGATGGGATGGGATGGGATGGGATGGGATGGGATGGGATGGGATGGGATGGGATGGGATGGGATGGGAGCAAAGCTGGGGTGTTGAAATTGGTGCAACTGGGGTTACTATCCAGGGGTGATCAGGGTTATTTCTGCTGCAGTGCCAGGTACTGATGAGAGCTTTGAAACATTGCTTGGCTGTGCAAGGGTTAAAGTTCTACCAGTCCAAAGGGTTTCAAAGAACAACCTCAGAACTGTTCGATCAGGGCTGGAGAGGGTTAAGGAATGGTGAGATCTAATCAGAATTGCTCCCTCATCAGTCTCAGATGAGTGGCCACACATAAAACCAGACAATATCTGTCCATTTGCCTGTAATTACTTATTTCCACGCTGGCTCTCACAGCCCACGTTAGCCATCGCAGTTTTCCCACGTAAATGCAGGGCTGAAAAGTTCTTTGTGCTTGAGGGTGAAGCTAGAAAGCTCCAAAAAGCTCCTGGTCCCCATCTGGGACTCCTGTGTTTCAGGGTGGCCGGAGTCCCCTGCCCTGCCCTGGGGAGCCTGAGGGGAATCGGGGTGTCCCACCAAGTGGGTACCATGATGCAGCCTGTGCCCCAAAACTCTGGCACTGCTGATCACAGTCTGGTCCCCGGGGCCAGGAGAATTTCAAGGCTTTGGGGGTTTTTTTTGGCTCTCTGGAAATTACTTGGGTTAAATGTTTCAGATTTCAGCCCCAAGCTCTTTCTCTGGACTGTCCCAAAGTGCAGGTGCCATCTGCCTGGTAGAGATGATTTTGAATCTTTCTGGCTCTAACAGGGAGTGGGACGCTGAGGTCTGTCCCCAGCAGGTGGCACCAAGGCTGGGTTGTGCCTCTGCCACCAAGAGGACAGCTACAAGGGAGCCATGACACCGGTGCCACATCCATCATCTGGCTCCCCGGACAAGGTCCCCTTCACTGGATGGCAGGGAAAGGAGCTCTGGGGGCCACCAAGAACTTTTTGTGTCCCCTCTACATGGGAGCAGTTGGAGATGGGGCTGCCATCAGGAAGCTGCTGGGACATCCATGGGCATGTGGAGCCCATCTGCTGCCCATGCCTGCTGCTCATTTGCACAAGGAGATTGCCCAAGGCAGCTGGAGCAAGCTGGACTGTGGTAGGAGGAAATTGGTGCAGATGTGCCAGCTGTGGACAGGAGCCAGGTGCCTGGGGGCACCATAGTGCAGATGAGCAGAGCAGGCAGTTCCTCTCCTCCACGGCAGCAGGGCAAGATACCCACCTTTAACTGTGTAGAAAAGCAGGTTTGGGGGGTATTTGGTGCATCAGTAATCTCTGGGTGCAGCGATCCTGCTGTCCCAAGGACCACAGGAGGGTCCCTCTTAAGCCCCCAGCAAGCCCCAGGGTTTGTCCCAGGAGCCAGTGGCTTCCACAGGTGATGGGTCTGCAGCAGGGAAGAGCAGTAGGATGGCCCCACAAAGGTCTGGGTTTGATCTACCACCCCCAGTCCCCCCCATTCTCCCTGGACATGCCAATACCTGGTTTGCTGTAAGCTGGGAAAATCTGCTCCCAAAGCTGAGGTTTGCCGTGGTGCAAATCCCCAGTGGTGCATCCACCATCTTTATTGTTACCACCCACAAAGCAAAGCGACAGGTCCCCAGAGCTGGCCAGAACCCCCCAGAAATGCTGGCTCCCAAGCAGGATACAGAGTTAGGGGCATCTTTTCTCCACTGAACCTTGATGTTCGTCTTGAACAACAATTTTTCTGCCCTGATCTGCCAATTTGAAATGAAACTGCAATGTCTGTTTCATGTCAACTCCTGTGGTCACCCCGGCTCCGTTTCCTTGGTGTGGTGTAACCTGTGATGCCAGTCTAGGGCCATGGACAGTATGTCTCTGCCCTTGTCCTAAACTGCAATTTTCAGATGCTGGAACAGGGGCTTTCCTTGGAACTTTCCTTCAAAACAGCTGCTCTGCTGAAGCTTTTATCCTGACTACATCTCTCTCCCTCTCCATGGTCTTCTTTCCCATGAACCCTTCCCAGCTCTTTGTGCAGATATGGGGTTACCAGGTGACACTGCAGCCACCTTCCACTTTCCTTGTGCCTGTTCTTGTGGTTAAGTGTGGCCCCAGAGTCACTCCACAAGCATGTTGTAGGTGATAAGAGCGTGCATGGAGGTGTCCCATAGCTCTTCCCACCAGGCTGCTGCTTGTCAAAAGGTGATAGGACACAGACTATGAGCATCTCATGACCTCTCCAGGAGGTGTTTTCACAGACAAGCCTCTTGCAGCCTGCAGTTTCCTCTCCTTAACCCCTGTCTTGTCCCTTCAGGAAGAAGACCATCTACAAAACAGTTTGCCTCTCCTTCTTGCTGGTGATCACAGTGACTGTGCTGCAACGGGGAATGGCCCCCAGCCAGTTCATGCAGGGCCAGCAGCAGAAAGAGCTGCTCCCTCTGGAGCCCTTGAAAACACAGAAGAGAGACAACGCCTTCTCCATCACCAGCACTTTCTGGAAAAGCAAGAAGGAGAAAGCTCCTGTGAAGGAGGAGGAGAGCGTGACGGCAAGGCAAGTGAAATCCTGGGATGTTACCACTACCAACTGCTCGGCCAACCAGAACTTCAGCAAGGTGGACTGGTTCAAAGGGCTGGAGCCCAACTTCCAGCAGTTCCTGCTCTATCGGCACTGCCGCTACTTCCCCATGCTGATCAACCACCCCGAGAAATGCAGCGGGGATGTCTACCTGCTCATTGTGGTCAAATCTATCATCACACAGCATGACCGCCGTGAAGCCATCCGGAGGACCTGGGGCAAAGAGAAGGAGGTGGAGGGCAAGAGGATCAGGACGCTGTTCTTGCTGGGCACGGCCTCCAAGGAGGAGGAGAGAGCTAACTACCAGAAACTGCTGGATTATGAGAACCGCATCTATGGGGACATCTTGCAGTGGGATTTCCTGGACAGCTTCTTCAACCTCACCCTCAAAGAAGTCCATTTCCTGAAGTGGCTGAACATCTACTGTGACAGTGTCCACTTCATCTTCAAAGGTGATGACGATGTGTTTGTGAGTCCTAGCAACATCCTGGAGTTCCTGGAGGACAAGAGGGAGGGAGAAGACCTCTTTGTGGGGGATGTCCTCTACAAGGCCAAGCCAATCCGGAAGAAAGAGAACAAGTACTACATCCCCAACGCCCTCTACAACAAAAACACCTACCCACCCTATGCAGGGGGTGGGGGCTTCATCATGGATGGACCCCTGGCCAAGAGGCTGCACAAGACCTCGGAGACCCTGGAGCTGTACCCCATCGACGACGTCTTCCTAGGGATGTGCTTGGAGGTCCTTAAAGTATCACCTGTTGGGCATGAGGGCTTCAAAACTTTTGGCATTGTGAAGAACAAGAACAGCAAGATGAACAAGGAGCCATGCTTTTTCCGGAGTATGTTGGTGGTTCATAAACTGCTGCCTCCAGAGTTGCTCCAAATGTGGGACTTGGTCCATAGTAACTTGACATGCTCGAGAAAACTCAATGTCCTTTAGCTCAGTCTCTCTGGAGAGCTGGAACTGGAGGGGCTGGGACAATTGATCCCTGCTCCAGGATGGGGTGAGCCTCTGCTGGTGGCACACGAGTCCTTCAGGGGCATCTCCCTCCGGGGTGAGGAGGGCAGAGACACTGCGCTCGCGGGCAGGGTTTGCGATAGTGTTTGCTCCTGTACTGTAATGTGGTTCACTTATCTCCAGCTGGGTTGGGGGTTGCTGAAAAAGAAGAAAGAAGAAAAGAAAAAAAACAAAACAAACCACAATGAATTTAGCACAAAAAAGAGAGAGAGAAAGAGAGAGGGCAGGGGGGTTTGTGCTCTGCTTTAGGTACCACCTCCACCGGAGCATGATGAATGATGGGGTGGGGGGAGGCAGGGATGGACACAGCATAGGTGATTTTTGGAGATGTTCAGGGTCTGGCTACCCAGGGAAGCTGCTCCAAGGGATCTGAGTGGTTTACAAGTGTGTGAAGACTCTCCCCCCCACCCTGACTCAAAAGTCAAGGGGATTTTACCTCAAATTTCTGCTCCATGCAAGGTTTTGGTGACATCGACCCTGTGCAGGGTGGTCAATGAGCTCCCATGAGGGTTCAGGCAGGCGGTTGGGGGATTGGGGTCTTTGTCCCCAACAGGTTCCCAGGCCAGCTCGAGCTGTGCGTAGCTCTCCAGCCTCTCTGCCAGCCTTGCTGTGCATGACTCATAGGAATGCATCTGGTCGAAATTCCTCAGGGATTTGTTCCTCCTGGCAGGAAAGGGAAGAGATGAGACAGGCTGTCCTTGCCCATGGCCAAGGAGACGGCAAGATCTTGGTAGCCTCCAGCTGGAGCAGCCCATGGATCTTATCACACCCGGCACCCCAGCTTGGATGCAAGCACCACAAGGGCTTGCTGCCCTGGTGGGGTTGCCTTGGAGACAACAGCCCCCAGAGGCCCCATACGTGGCCGCTTTGGGCTCAGCCCTGGTTCTGCAGTGAATACACACTCCAGGGCAGGTTGGAGAGCATCGGTCCCACCCCAGCTTGCGGAGCAGGGTCCAAGGTGAAGGAGAGCTGGTGTTTCAGACCAGATCTGCTCCTCTCAGGGTCGTTGCAGTGATTATTCTACAGGCTGAGGTCTGAGAGCAAAACAGAGAGTGGTATAACAAGACATGGCCGTTTTTCTTTGGGCTGAAAGGGCCACTAGAGTTTTTGAGAGGAGCCCCAAGACAGCTGCCATGAGTGAACCTCCCAACACGTGGCCACGCAGGGGCCATGGATGCTCTCCAGCCACCGACTGCAGGTGTGAGCAAAGCCAGCCCCCAGGCACAAGCTCTGCCACGCTGAAGTCCCCTTGTGCAGGGCTTGCACATCCTGATGTCCCTGCTGGGGAGGACACACGGTCACAGGCCCTGCCCATACCCAGTGGCACATGTGTGCTCTCTCTCTCTCTCTCTCTGGTGCCAGACATTGAAAGGAAAAAATTTTGACTACCTCAAAGGTCCCCCTGTGCAGTGCCTTTTTTTTTTTTTTTTCTTTCCTTTTCTTAATGTGTTTTGGAAAGGGGCCCGTTACATTTACTCCAAGTCTGTACGTTCCCCAGGTTAGAAAACAAACAAAAAAAGGGCATAAACCAGCCAAAAAAGGCACCCTCATGCCAAGCCACAGCACTGCTCGGCAAATGTCCCTCGTCTGCTCAGGCAAGATGTGGATTTGAAGAGGAGAAGGAGAAAGCCCGTTGCTGCCCAGGGCTCGGCCGCTGGTTCCAGGGCTGGTGGTAATACTGTGAAATTTGATTTACGATGCACCCCATGGCCCTGGGGCAAGTGCTGGCAGTGCAGGGCAGAGCCCCGGGGGCATTTTTGGTGCCCACTGGGTTTAGTCAGCACACAACACTCCTTCGCTTCCCGTCCCCTCCCTCCTCCCAACGGGAGCAAGTTCAGAAATACTTTCCAAATTGACACCTCTGTGATTTATGTCAGGTACAGTACATGAAGTATATTTATCCTATATGCAGGGTGGGCTCTCACACTCCGTGGCAACGTGCACGGCGAGCCAGGGCTGCCTGCAGCAATCTCAGTGTTGCTCTTCACCTGGTGGGACCTGTACAGAGAAACCTTGTAGATTTGGTGAATATTCTAGTTTCTAAATAAAGGTTAAAAGAAGAAGGAGAAGAAAAAAAACCCAAACACCACCAAGCCCTCACCTCGTGTCATTGCTGGCAGGTTTCTGCTGGCCAAGATCATCTGGCTGGTTGGGAATGAAACCTGGTAATGGGCTACAGTGGCAAAACCACTGCTTGGAGTGGGCATGTGGGGGCTGTGGCTCTGCTCTGGCTTGGCACGGCTTCCCTGTGGAGCTGGCATGGTGTTTAACAAGGGCCAGCGGATATTTTCTTCCATGCACTCCTCCAGCTGCATTTCAAACCCAACTAAACTTCAGATTGTCCTGGTGCCCTGCATTGAGGAGCTCCTCACTTTGCTCTCCACAGGGAGAGCTGCCTCAGCAGGTTTGGAAACTCACCTGTTTTGATGAATGCCCTCTCTCAAGCTAAAGGAGATACATACCTTGCTGTCCCAGTTACCCTCTCCATGGCAGGACCTTGCTTACTGCCTTTTTTTCCTCAACCAAAGCACCACCACAGGGTGACACATCACCTGGCCATAGCACAATGGGATACACACACCATGGGTCAGCAGTGACCCCAGAGCAGAGCAAGACACATCTGCAGGGACAAACTCGTGTCAGGTTTGAGCCTGGCTGGGATGAAGAGGTGGAAAGCCATGGATGTGTCCATGGATCTCACCTCAGTGTTTGGGCACTGAGGGCTCGGTTTCCAGTGTTGGCATCAAGCTCAGTTGTGGAGAGGCCAGCAAAGAGGACCAGGACATGCTGGCCTTGGCAGGCTGGGCCACCTGCCACTGGGGCCAGCTTCCCTATAGCATAAAAAATTTCACAGGTAGACACAAAAGGTAAATGCTGAGCAGACACACTTGTGGGTGCTCTTGCCTGTTCCCTCTCCAAGTGTCTCAGGACCTTCCTACCATTGTGGAACTCCTCTGCAGAGTACCAGAGTGTGAGCAAATGCTCCAGCCAGGGAGCCAGGACCCTGGAGTGTGAGCAGTGCCCATGTTCTGGTGTGAAAGTGCAGCTGGGCCCTATGGGGCAGGGCTGAGGTTGACTGCAGGAGCACCAAGTTACAGCAGGGATAGGGGATGGGAAGGATGCTGTAGCCCCCAGATCCCTTTTTCCAGCCTCCTTCATATTAAGCAGGGGAGGTCTCGGAGCCCTGCTGGCTCTTTGCACAAAATCATAGAAACATAGAATGGTTTGGGTTTGAAGGGACCTCTAAAGGTCACCTGGTCCAATCCACCTGTGATGAGCAGGGGCATCTTCCACTCAATCAGGTTTCTCAGAGCTGTGCCCAACCTCACCTTGAATGTTTCCAGGGATGGGGCTTCTACCACCCCTCTGGGCAACCTGGGCCAGTGTTTCACCACCCTTGGGGTAAAAAATTTCTCCTTTATATTTAGTCTGAATCTCCCTCTCTTAGTTCAAAACCACCACCCCCCTCCCTTGTCCTGTTGCAACAGACCCTGCTAACAACTGTCCCCATCTGTCTTACAGGCCTCCTTTAAGTACTGAAAGGCCCAACAGGGTCTCTCCAGCCCGTCCCCAGCAGAGGGGCTCCAGCCCCCGCAGCTCCGTGTCCCCCGCGCTGGGGCCGCTGCGGGTCCTGCCTCTGGCCCCGCCCCCCGGACCCCCGCAGGTGCTGCCCCCTGGCGGCTCCCGCCGTCACCGCCGCCGCCTCCGACCATTTGCCGGCGGGGCTCCCGCGCCAGCTCTAAAATGGCTGATACCCAAAGGGCGGGAGAAGGAGCCCTCAAACAAGGGACGAAGGGCTCGCACCTCCCTCCTCAGGGCTCCGGCTAGAGCAGGACCTCGGGAACAAAAGCAGCTGCCCCCCCCCCCCACTTAATAATAAAATATTTCACCTGTAGAAACACCCTTGTAGTCCCTCCAGGGTCTGGATGTCGGGAACACACACAGAGGTGGTCACATCAGGGTCTGAGGGGCTGCAAGGACGAGCATGGCAATAAAAACGTTTCCAGTGTTGCTACAATATGAAAGAAGAATGGAGGTGTCTGCAGCCACAGGTGGAGCAGAGGTTTAGGTCATTTCCCAGTAGCTGGGAAGCAGAAGCCCAGGGCAGGAGACTGGCTTGGACCTTCCAGAAGGACACAGGCAGTTGACATTGGAGCCTGCAGGGGAGGCTTGAACAGCCCAAGTTAAACCCAAACAGCTCTTCTACCCCTGTGCTTTCTCCACCCATGTGTTGCAGTCACTCCAGAGCAGCATTGTCCACTCACAGCTGCCACTGCAGGACACCAGCCAAGAGTCCAGTGCCTACAGCCAAGGGCCTGGCCAGGACTCCTTCATCCCCGCTCTGCTGGAGGCAATCCACCTTACCAAGCCTGAGAAGAACAGCAGAAGGCAGGTGCTTAGTCAAGGTGGTAAGCAGTCACTTTCCCCTGACCACATTTCCATGCATTTGCTTCACACAAGTCAAGAGGAGACAATTTGGAACGAAGCACAGAGAGGCAATGCCTGTGTGAGGGTGTGATTGAGCTGCAGGGCCTTGGTACAAGATCCACTTTACTCATTTGTTTTAAAAAAAGAAACAGTAAAAAAGCACTTGGGTACTATGCAATATTACATAACTATTTTGTAAAGTGTGGTTGTGGGTACAGAGCTCCTTCCTCTCCCCTCTTCATTCCTGCAAGCACCTAACACAGTGCACATAGATGGGTGGGAGCTGACCAACAGAAGCAGGAGAGGAGCTGGTGCCTGCAATGTTAATGAACTTCACAGAGAGAAGGCTCAAGACTATTTCTCAGAGCCCTGTCTCATTCAGTGGCACAGAAGTAACACGAACCAGTTTAGGTCCTTTAATCTGTCCAAGACAGGGTGCTGAAGCACAAATGATAAAACATTCTGCATTTTTACAGCAAAAAATGCTACAGAAGTTTATAGGAAAAAAAAAAATTTTTGTACATGGGTAAAACATTATAAATTCAAGACAACTCACAGACAAGGGGTAAATTCCCACATCTATCACTCGTTTTTTAAAAAGTTCGTTTTTGAACAGGCAAGCAGTCAAAATGGCTTGCGCTCTCTTCCTTGAAATGAAAATTGTATCTTCCAAGTGGCGCACACAGTACTGCTGCTGGCAGCTTGGAATGTCCTCCGAAGGCTCCGCCAAGACCAAAGGAGAATAAAAACCCCCGGAGTCCTTCCAGATAGTCTCAGAGAGCAGAAGAGAAAGGAAAGGGGAAGTTTATTCAAACTTTATCTTCTTCCCTTGTGGCTTGTGATCTCCTCCTCCTCCTCTGCCTCCTCGGAAGCCACCTCCCCTACCTAGAAAGAACCATGACAAAAAGCAGAGTTACAGGTATCCCTGCAGACATCGTTGTCCCTCCAAACCCATCCTAGTGCAGGACAGAAAAATAAATTCATATCAAGTGCTCTGTGGTGGCAACACACCTTAATCCCAGGAATGGCTTTCAGTTACATTTTGAGCACAACCCCTTAAAACAGCAGCAGTTCCCTCTTCTTACCTCCAAATCCTCCTCTGCCACCACCTCTGCCACCAAATCCACCTCTTCCTCCTCGGCCTCCTCCTCTGCCACCACGACCACCAAATCCACCGCCACGTTGAAATTCACCCTTTGGCTTGGCAAAATCAAGGATCACTTTGTTTCCATCGATCTCTCCGTCCTCCATGGCTTCTTTAGCTGCTTTGGCATCTTCTGGGGAGCTGAAGTCCACAAACCCAAACCTAGGAAACAGGTTAAGAGAAAGAGAGTCAAACTCCACAAGCTGCAGCACCACCTACAGGTACTTGACAGCAATCCCACCCCTGCACTTCTGCAACCACACAGGGATCAGGACCTTTGTAGAACAGCAGTGGCTTATCACAACTGATGGAGCCCCAATTGTGACTCTGCCAGTACTGATCAGTTAATATTCTTCTCGTGCGAATCCATAGGCTGCCACGGATCTGATGGCAGGAAGGAGCTCATTGAGAAGTGAAGCACACACTGCCCTCTGCAAACAGCCCCGAAGCTCTAAGCTTCTTTTCTGGTCCCATGCAGTTTACTGCCTTCAAAGACACCACCCTGCACTGCACACATCAGCCAAGGCAAGGCTAATGGTAGCAACTGACATCCCCAGCCATGTTTAACATACCCTTTAGATGATCCAGTGTCTCTGTCTGTGACTATCCTAGCACTTATAGAGCCTTCAAACGATTCTCTTAGCGTCTCCTCCGTGGTGTCCTCAGAAAGGCCTCTGACGAACAATGTTTTGCTTTGTTCTACAGGAAGAAAACACATTCAGATATCATCAAGCCTGTGCAAGGCAACCATCAGTTTCTTAACATCACACCCAGCTGGCACTGCTGGCTACCAGAACAGCTCACAGGGCAAAGGGGCTTGTTTTGAAGTAACACTCAAAGTCCCTGAAAACTTTTTCAGGACTGCAGTTAGAACCCTGACATCAAAGTATTTCCATCAGCCAATCTGTTACTGGCAAAAATCATTTCCTCCCCCTTTTTTTCTTCCCCAATAGATGCTTCCATTTTATGAACAAGGATACTAACTGGACAGACACTGCTGGATCAGCACTTGACTATCTAGAGGACTTCGGGAATAGTTTCATCAGCATTTCAGATAATCAGTCATCATCTCCAGCACTCTTGCTTATGATTCGAGTCTTTCACTCCACAGGCGTGCTTTATTTTTTTTTTCCAAAGCAGCCCTAACTTGGCATGAATGGTAAACTCCAGCCATGGCCATCTCAGGATCAAACATGGAACACTTACGATTAAATCCTCCTCTTGCATTCATGTTCCCTCCTTTCTGCCACGCAGGTGAACTGAACTCCAGTCTGATTGCTCTGCCTTCAATCTCTGTGTTGTTACAGGAATTCAATGCCTCTTTGGCATCCTCAGTCGTGGGGAATTCTACAAACGCATACCTGTTTGGGGAGGAAGGCTGCAGTTAGCCTGGGAGCACAAAGGGACCGTGGAGGCAAGACATTCTGCAGTGCCAACTCAGGTGTCAGGAGAAAGGCGCAACATACCCTTTAGGCCTGCCCTGGTTGTTCTGTGGCATCTTGATGGAAGAAGCTTTCTTAAACAGTTCTTGCAGAGTCTCTTCTGAAGCAGCGTACGAGAGGTTGTTGACAATTAAGGTCTTTGACTCCCTGTCTCCACCTCCTATGGAAAAAACTCAGTGCTGTAAGTGCAGGTCTAGAGAAGAGCTCTCTTCCTTTAGTCACAAGACCTTCTCTAGGGTGAAAATAGCTGTTGCTTCCTCCTCACTTCAAGGTGAGGCACAAGGCCAAGTGAAATACTGTTTTGGTCACCTGGACTAATCACCCTCCTTGTTTGAAACGTGGACACATGAAAAGCATAGGATGCAGAACACAAGTCTGCCAAAAGGTCCCTTCCCAATATCTCAGTTTTTCCTGCAGTGCTTCAAGTTGCTCTATTCCTAGAAAACTTCTTAAACAAGTGGAACTAAATCCCAAATGTCATTTGTATACATGTTATTGATCTGGAAAAGTACCTTTCTGATGGTCTTGATGGCTCTTCTCACCAGTGAAGTCAAGAATAATGGTACGACCATCAATCTCTGTGCCCTGCTTCTCTTCCAGAGCTTTGTTTGCATCAGCTTCTGTTTTAAATTCAATATAGGCCATCCTACAGCGCAAAAAAAACCCAAACCAAAATCATAAGCAAACTCCTCCTTCCAGAAACAACTAAGTTCATGAAAGAGAAGGGGAAGATGTGGAAGAAAAAGGCTTCAAGAATTAGCGTTTTCGGTACCCCTAATGCAGCAGGTTCCTAACACATATCTTATTAAAATATGCCAAGAGTTTGAGCAACAGCAAACATCCAACAGCCCTCTCAGCTACATACCCTTTGCTGCTGCCATCCTTGTTCATCACTATTCGGATTTCTACGGCGTTTTCAAAAACCTCTCTTATTTCATCTTCACTTACGCGGTAGGGCAGGTTCTTCACAAACAGTGTTCTAGCATCTCTCTCTACGAGGAGAGAAAAGTTACTTTTGTGTTATCAGCTAAAAATCCCCTCTTGGCTACATTGCCAGTTCAGTGAGAATCAATGAGTTGATCCAGCAGAAAATAAACCACAATAAGCATCCACATTTTCAGAAGCTGAAAAATCAACAATTAAGGGCATCAAGCCCAGAAAACAGGTCCTAAAGATTCAGAAAGAGCCACATTTCCTCCTCAGCCCCCCCCAGTATGCACTATTTCTCAGGATCACATTTCCAGATATTCCAGTATGAACTTGCATATCCACAGCACTGTTAGAAGCCTAATCAGGACGCTGCCTTAAAAAAGCAGAATAGTGGCCATCAGTAACACCCCAAAGCTGCTCAGAGGCTTGATTGTGACAGCTTTTCTTTAATGAGCACAGGCATTCAGAGCTATGGGATGTACCTTTCTTATTTTCTTTCATAGTTTCCTTGCTCTTTGCTTTTTCCAGTTTAATTTCCGAACCCATCAACTTCTTCCCATTCAGCTGGAGAGCTTTCTCCAGATCTTCAGCAGATGAAAAGTCTACGTAGCCAAATCGTCTGCAAGAAAAGTAACTTTACTATTTAAGCTCAGCTGTCTCTAGTAGCATATAACACAAACAGAAACCCAGAAACAGAGAGGTCCCCACTGGCCAAGTTAGGCCGTTACTAATAAATAAATGCCAACTGGCCCACAACAGCAGAGAAGAGCTCTGTGTTGAAGTGGCACATGTCCCTTTAGGGAGATGATGTCTAAAAAAGCTGCAAGCCAGGCAAGTATCTTATCAGTGCTGCTCCTCTTCCAGCTTCCACACACAGTCAAGCAACAATCCCAGCATCAGCAGTTATACCTCTTCAAACTACAGTCAATTAAAAGAAATATGCCCCAAAATTCTACTGATGCACTCACTTGGAAGCACCAATTCTGACATCTAAGACTTCAATATTCTTCTTCCCAAAGAATTCTCTGATGCCAGTCTTCAGTTCTTCATACTCCTTGGTGGAGACCAGATTTCCCACAAAGAGGGAGAAAGATGAAGCGGGCCCTTGAAATGGAAATAAAATAAAGGTGAGGGTGTTTCAAGGCAGTTTAAGAACCAGACACCAGACTCTCAACAACAGCTTTAGCACATCAGTTTCTGCTCAAAAGTGACATCATACTTCAGCATTAAGTCCCTTATTATCATCATGTGTGCTGTAAAAAACCCCACTCAGCATCTTGTCCCTTCACAGTTACATGCCCCGCCCAGCAGCCCAGTAACAGCCCATCACAGAAGCACCATTTGACAAGGACACTGCACCTACCATCTGTTTTCTTTTTCTTGGCCTCTGGTGCACTTTTATTGGCCATTTCTTTCTTTCTCTTTCCAGGTGCTTCCTTGACAGGTTCTGTGATACAGAACAAACAACACTGAAATAAAAGTACAAAACAACTCTTCCTACACTGGATCAACCCAGAAGCACTAATCTTTACACCTCCTCTTGTCACTACAGTGACTGCTCCTCAACTCAAAAGACCATGATAGGGCAAAATTTTCCTCAGGCATCTTTCCTGTTATTAGAGAGATATGGTCTCAAAACCATTTAAACTCACTTTCATCCTCGCTTTCCTCCTCGGCATCTTCTTCATCCTCATCCTCTTCGTCCTCGTCTTCATCATCATCCTCCTCGTCCTCTTCATCCTCCTCATCTTCAGATTCTGCCTTGGCTTTCACTGGTGCAGCCTTTGCTGGAGTAGGTTTCTTCACCTGAACAGGGGTTGTGTCCATGGCTTCATCTTCAGACTCTGAAACAAGTCAAGCACAAGGTATCAGACACAGTCAAAACTAAGCCCCTTTTAAGACTAAGAAAACCTTGTGAACTAAGACAGTGTTTTTCATGCCTTAAATTTGTGCATTCTCAGAAAAGGAGTTTAATATATTTATAGTGTTTATAAAATCAGCCCCTCCCTCAAGTTGTACTGCATTAAAAAACAGTACCTGTTCCCCATGAGTAAAAGAAGTTTTACTAGCAACTGGGAAACATCTACTGCGCCACCTCTGATGGACAGTAGAGGCTGGCCCAAAGCCACTGGGCACTAAACAGAGACACACACACACACCCTGCATCACTCCCATTAACCCAGTAAGTTACTCCCTCTGTAGCTCTCTTACAGCTTAACATCTTCCTTTTTTTTTTTTCTTTTAAGAGTCACAAAGTTTTCTTAAATTCCACATACCATCTTCCTCATCATCATCATCGTCGTCGTCCTCCTCTTCATCAGACTCCTGCTTTGCTGGCACAACTACAGGCTTTTTGGCTGGTACTGCTGCAGGCTTTTTGGCTGCAGGCTTCACAGGCATTGGTGGCTCCTCTTCCTCATCTGCACCAAGACACCACACAGCTTTCAAACTTTGCTAGTAAGTACTTCTGTTTCACAGATTTTGACCAAGTTTGGGAAAGAACAATCAGGCAACTGAAGATGTTTCACATGCTGCATGTAATGCAGCTGCAGCTCAAGTTCTCCTCCAAACCTCACCAATTCCCAATCTTTTAACCAAAGAATGCCCCTCTCACAAATATTAAATGATACTAAACTTTTAATTCAAAAGGTACTCCATCAAATTCAGTGACTTGACAGGACCAGCTTTAGTCAACTTACACAAGGATAAACACATTTTGGAAGTAACTTACCAGAATCTTCTTCATCTTCCTCCTCCTCGTCGTCATCATCATCATCATCTTCCTCATCGTCTTCATCTTCCTCCTCGCTCTCTTCCTTCTTGGCATTCTTTCCGTTTTTTGCTCCTTTGGTGAGGACAGCAGCCTTTTTAGGTGATGGAGCAACAGCCTTTTTGGCTGGAGTAACTACAGCCTTCTTGGCAGGTGTCACTGCCTTTTTTGCAGGAGTAGCAACCTTCTTTGCAGGGGTAGCTGCCTTCTTGGCAGGTGTAACTGCTGCTTTTTGTTTCTTCTGAGGGATCATCTGAAATACACGTTAGTGAAAGGTTTTCATGCTGGCTCTTTAAACTACCGTGACTTCCATGTCAGACAAATACACAGCAACTGCAATCAAAGCATATCCTTCCTTCTGACAGACTTGGTCCCTGCTGAATGACCTTAATTGACTATTCTGTTGAATTAATAAAGCTCAAAACTATTTTTTTCATGTTTTAAACAGTTATGGAACATTAAAGCATCCCCCAAATTCCCTGGTCATGAAGCAAGATCAGTGACCTCTCTAGTAGCTTTAAATTTTTAGTTTTGCATATTACTTGTGTGTGATAAATCACTTAATGTTGATGGTCTACTAGAGTGATTAATCATCCACTGGCTAACCAGCAATAGGACAGCTCTGAGATGCCAGCAGTCCTTCCAAAGCCTGGAAGCACAGGCTTAGCTGATAAACCAGTTTCCCACATGCTGCTTTTCTCTTATGAAATCAACTCATTCTTTAGCCACATGAACTGGGAGACACCAGAATTTTGTCCCTGTCACTGCTCAGCCCACACCCTGCACCCTCCAGCCCCCCTGGCACTTCTGCAACATGCGAATCCCACCCCCCCCTCTAGACCCATCACCTCTTCTCCGCTGCTTTCATCTAACTCAGACGACTCTTCTTCCTCGCTCTCCTCCACCTTCTTGGGAGGAGGAGCCATTTTTTTCTGTTTCATCTGGTTCTTGGGAGTCTGAAAAAGAGAGCGAGCTGTGAGGCGCCGTTCACTTCTCTGCCCGTCACGGCCCGAGGCCGCTCCGCTCACACCTGCGGGACAATCGTCCCAACCACGTGGCCGCCCCGCCCGGCCCCGCGGCGCCCGGCACAGCCCAGCAGCTGGGGAACCCCCGTGGAGCCGGGGGTGCTGTGCCCGCCGGGGGTGCCGGTCCCGGTTCCCGATGGGGGGGTCCCCGCGCTCCCACGTGCTCGTTCTCCCCGGCGCACCACGTGGCCGCGCGGCGGCGTAGCCCCGCCC
>VYZX01027896.1:399343-434408 GCA_013401335.1 Brachypteracias leptosomus | reverse complement strand
GGCGGCGGTGGCGGACGGCGCGCGGGCGGCGGCCGAGCTGTGTCAGGAGAGGGGTGGGCGCGTCCGGAGGGGCGGCGGCCAGGAGCGGAGAGGGCCCCGGGCGGTCGACGGGAGCGGCGGCGAGGCGCTGGCGAACCGGACCGGGGACTGAAACGAAAGAGCGAGCGCAGGCCCCTTCCGCTCGCTTGCCTAGCCCTCCGCTAGGCCACGCCCCCTCCGCCCCCGCTCTGGCCAATCGCCGCGCGCGGAACGCCGCCTGGCCAATCACCGCGCCCGCCCCTCGAGCCCTTCCACCAATCCCCGGCGCTTTGCGATCAGCCAACGGGAAAGCGCGTTACAGCCGCCGGCGCGAGCGACCCTCGGAGGTGGGGGGCGAGCGCGGGGGGACGCGCTGCCCGCCCGGGAGGACTCGGCGTTAGCCAATGGGAGGGCGGCAGCTCGGCGCCTGCGCCCTGATTGGGCGGCGGGGCTTAGGGGAGGGTGGGCGTGGCCGGGGCCGCGGGAGAGCACGTGGCGGTCAGCGCGCCACGTGGTGAAGCCTGGACTGGGGTCCCGGGGCCGAGGGGGCGGGATCCGGGGGTCCCGGAGCCGGGAGCGAGCCTGGCAGCCGCTGTGCGCGGCACCGGGGCCAGCTTCCCAGGCTGGCCCGCGGCAGCTCGGCTCCGGGGGTGGAGCTCAGCCCGAGCACGCTTTTGCCTTTTGCTTGCCTTGTCAAAGGGACGGGGCTGGGGCTTCCCTAGCGCTGTCTCTGCCCGCCCCCACCTCACCCGGCTCCGCTCACCCCGGCATCCCCTCCCCGACCCTCAGGAGGCACTAAGCCCCTGTGAACTGCTTGAAGCATCTCCCGGAGCTGGTCGTTGTGCAGCTGCTGGCGCTGGCACAGGAGCACCCTGCAGCTGCCACCCTCTGCTGGCTCCTGGTGAGTAGGAAAGGCTCAAAGTTGGGGGAAAAAATAAACCCGTGCTTGCCTGGTTAATGATTTTGACTTCATTCATTGAAAGAAGACACCAGCTTCCTTTCTATGGAGTTTTACCCCAGTGGCTACAAAGGCCGGGTAGGAATGACCCCCCAGGGCAGTGTGCAGCATCCCTGTTTAACTTGCCAGTGTGCTGGCAGGGCTGAGTGCTGTCTTGCCCCTGCCACACGTGGTGTTCCCCAAGGATCTGAGTGGCCTATATTACTGGGGCTTCCACGCTGCTGTACATCCCCTCCCACTTCAAGCTGGCTGCTCAGCCAGCTCCTGAGAGCTCCTGACTTATGCATGTGTGACTATAGAAGTTTGCCCTTCTGAAGCCTGTTTGAGAGAAGCCCCTCACTCGGGGAACACAAGACTCGAGGGAGCCCTAAAGGAAAAAAAAAGCAGCCCTGCAGGGCCCTTGATGGCCTTGAGGGAACACATCTGGGTGTCCTCAGTGCTATCTGAAATCAAGGGACACACTGTGGGTGAGGCAATATACCTGTCTCCTAGGCTGCCCTTGTGCCTCTTTCTCCTCAGCTGGGTGAGGAGAGGCAGCTTTCAGGCAGGCAGTGCCATAGCTGAGGGCACCCACTCATAGAGAGGTGATGGGATCTGTCACCCCCTCCAGGAGTAACTCAGCCTGAGGGGAGATTGCCACCATCAGTCAGTATGGGGAGTGAGGAAGCTGGAACACAGACAACACTGTCCACATCCCTGCCCAGGTCACATCCACAGGCAGATGGGAATCCCACCTGGAGAACCCCCCTGTATAGTGCAGCTGGACTTTGCATGTGAAACAGCAACGTTTGACTCGTGTCCCACCGTGTATTTCACGAATTGTCCCCAAGTGCCAAGGGAAAGCAGTGACACAGGCCCAGGGTGGCCCATGAGGTGCAGGTTGATGGAGATGGAGGAATTAGAGGCCTGGCAGGAATTTTTAACTGTCTGAAGCAGGAGCTGATTGCACCCTCCTTACCGTACCTGCATGTGGTGTAACAAAATCCCATATTGCCAGCGCTTGTACGGCTCTGCTGCCAGTCCTGGGGCTGGCCTTGGTTCCTCTCCATGCTGCGGGAGGGTTGGTTTGCCATGGGAAAGGGACAACTGTTGCTTCAGCCAGGGGCAGTTTTGGCAGCTGGGACACTGCATGTGTCTAACACCATAGTGCCAGTGGTGGGATCAGCAAAGGGTTGGGCTGGCAGCTGGACAGTCTCTGTTCCCAGCCCTGGCAGGGGACAACTCAGCATGGCCTGTGCTCCATCCAGCAGCATGCTCAGTGCTGGCAGGTTGTCCTTGGCATCGTCACCTCTGAGGCTGCAGCAGGACCCAGCATTTGGGGGAAGGAGCACAGCAGCCCCATGCAGAGGAGCGAGAGCTGACAGTACCCGTGGTGATGCAGTAATCCATGCACCACATTAATCATGCCCCGTTGTGCAGGTCCGGATACGGCCCCACCCTGCCAGCCACTGCTGGAGCCATAAAGGGCCAGGGATGCCATGGGGAAGAAGGTAGCCTGGGTACTGCAGGTGCTGGCATTTAGGCTGGGCTGTTCCCTGTATCCTACCTGTGGCCAGGATCTCCAGGCAGTCCTAGCAGTGGGCAGGAGGATGCCAGAGTGGCAGCAAGGCCAACCTTTTCCTGGGGACACACCACGTTGCGTGTGTCCCAGTGGCACAGCACAGCCCTGCTCCTCTGCAGGCACCGCCAGAAATGCCAAGGCCAAGGGAGGTCTGCAGAGCAGCATCACTGAGCAGTGGTTTGGCCAAAAGGGCAGGTTTAACGCTTCTATTTTTGGAGTAAATGCATTTTAGGTGCTTTTATGGCTGTCTCTTGTTGTAGCATGTCTGCAGCTTGGGAGCATTGATCTAATTCCACAGTTAAAGGGAATTTAGCTCGTTTAATGGAAGTCCCAGGAGGGATTTGCCGAGGATTCGCAGTTTCTGCACAGCAGAGCTTTGTCCCCTGTGCTCCTCTCCATCCTGACAGCACTGGTGACAACTTGCCTGGCTGCCACTGCCCAGCTGCCGAGCGGGGCTGCAGGGCAAAGGTGGGTCCCCAAAAGCCAGGCAAGATGGGTAACCTGCCGGGGGGGGGAATACCCCCATGGAGGCTGTAGGCGAGGGCAGTTAGTGTCCCCAAACGTCCTGTGCAGGCTGTGCCTGGCCACGGCTGCTGTTTCCACTAGATGGTGACAAAAGACTGCAACGCCTGGCCCGGGTGGGAGCCCGGGTGGGAGCCCGAGTAGGAGCCCACGTGGCCACCACGGCTCCCCGAAACACGCCCCGTGGGTGCAGCTGAGTGGGACATCCTGCCCTGCCTGCTGCATCTCTCCCGGGAGAGCTCTGGCCACAGAGGAGGGTCTGAGATGAACCCTGTGTCTGATGCACACCAGACAGAAGCAGCAGCCAAGTGCAGTCGGGAGAGGAAGTGTTTTACCTGTGGCTTGTGCAGGCATCTGCTGCCAGAAAACTGCCAGGGACCTTCAACCGAACACCCCGTGGGTGCTCAGAGAAGGGGGAAACAAGCTGGAAAAAGCTATCAAATATGGCCCTGAATTCCCCATCCCCAGCCTTGCCCTCTTGGCATCACAGCTCAGCTGCTACATGATCCAAATAGTGGCCTGGTGTGGGCATGGCATGGCAAAGGTGACAGCGAAAAAAAGAAAATTTACTCATTCCAGATCTAGGTGCTGCTTAAAACCTCTTAGCATCCCCATGTCGCACTGGCAAAACCCCTTCACCTGACACTGGCGCCCACCTCACCCCATCATGCTGCTCCCCTGCCCATCGCCTGCTGCCAGACAGACCCATGCCAGTGGGAACTGCAGAGTGGCTGAGGGATGGTAACCATAACCCAGCAGGGCCAGGCACACAGGACCTGGCCACTCTCTTCCCAACCATACACCTCACTCCAAATACCCATCAGGTGGAAAAAACCCTTCCCAGGCCCTGATTAATGCAGGACATCAAATGAGATGGATCTGTGTGCTACTCTAATAAAGTCTTCTCTTCATTACCCACCTAGCCGCGCTGGGAGGAGGATGACCATGAAGTTGGTGCAGGACTTGCTGTGGCAAATGGCATTTAATTAGAGTGGCTGCACACAAGCCTACGTCCTGCACCTTGAAATGGGCAGCTCAGAACCCAGTGGACTGCAAGGATGAAAGTCAACTGTGCCTGGCAGAGTATGGGAGTTTCTCTCCTGGGAGCATCCTTTCTAGGAGTGTGATGTGCAGAGATTGGCATGGGCCCCTGGAGCCAGACACACTCTCTGCTGTTTCAGCTGATGGTGGGTGATAACCCAGCACATCCCTCCTGGGTGAGGCTGTGACACTTCCTGGGGTTCATGACAAGGAAAAGTCCTGGTGACTCACACGGAGAGTTTTTGTACATTGTCGAGGTTTAGATCCAATCCACCTACAAACAGATGCTCTCTGTTAACCCCTCTTTCCCCTGCCCCAATTAAGGGAAGAGAAAGAGGATAAGGGAGAGAGACTTATGGCCCCCTTCCCTCCCAAATGGGAGAGGAAGGGAATGAGAGAGAGAGGCTTCTGGATTAGAAAAGAAAACTAAAACAGCTTTAATGAGATAATGATAATAAAAGGGAATATATACAAAACAAGTATCAAACCCAACCTCCCCCTGATGGCAGTTATGTCACTGTCACCACTGAGGCTGTGGAGCAGGCACTGGCAAAGTCCCAGAGCTGGCTCAGCAGCTGATGGGAACCAGGTTCAGGAGCTGGGTTCAGTAACACACGAATAGGGATCAAAGGCAGGGCTGAGAAGCGGAGGCAGAAGAGAAAGGATGGTCAACTGAAGGAAGGAGGAAAGCCCAAGTATCCTGAAGGGAAGAGGAGGAAGGTCGAGACCCTTGTGATCCCTCAGCTTTATACTGAATATGACGTTTATGGGATGGAATACCTTGTTGGTCAGTTTAGGCTCACCTGTCCTGGCTACTCCTTCCCACAGGTGCAGCCTTTCACTTTCTGCACCCCATGATGTGTTGCACAAGATCTTGGTCTGCACACCAATCCTTGGTAATGACTCTAACCGTCAAGTGTTGTCACTGTTAGAAGCAGACACTGTCTGCAAAGACTTGCTGTAAGCTTCAGATAGTGCAGTTAGTGAGCAGAGACTCAGATGAAAAGTAAAATCTCTGAATAGAACTGGTTTGGTACTAACTGAAAGCAGGACATGCGTGTAGCGTTCAGTCTCCCCATAGCCTCTGAGTATTCATCAAGTGATCATTCCTGGTACTCTGCTTTTCTATTTCCAGAAAAAGTCAATTCCCCTGAGATGTCCCTTCTGGGCAGCCTGCTTTCTCTCCCGAACACCCCTTGCCTGGAGTGGGCGGCAGGACCTTGCCACCTGCCTGTGAACCCCCAGCAAGCCCACGCAGCACCCTCCTCTCTCCATCAGGATGGAGAAAGTTGGTAAGGTGAGAACAGGGAGGTGTTTTGAAGCAATACATACAAATGCTTTTATAAGCCATGGGGAAATCAATCTGGGGAGAAGTTACGGGTGATCCCAGTGCAGCGGTCCCAGGCCAGCAGCCAGTGAACATCACCACCCCATGCAATTGCACATCTCCCTGCACTGCCCCTGAGCTTGGGAAGGCTGTGCAGGACTTCCGTGGAGACAGCCTGGAGGGGGAAGCTCCTCTTTGCACAAGGCATTTCAGTGCATCCCATTCATCTCAGAGCTTGGGCAATGGGGAACGGAATCCAGACAAGCACCACGTCCCCAGGGATGA
Organism: Brachypteracias leptosomus; assembly: GCA_013401335.1. Taxonomy (NCBI): domain Eukaryota; kingdom Metazoa; phylum Chordata; class Aves; order Coraciiformes; family Brachypteraciidae; genus Brachypteracias; species Brachypteracias leptosomus. The sequence goes on along the minus strand of VYZX01027896.1, from coordinate 428,696 downwards.
CTGCCGAGAGATTCAAGTAAAACCTCTGCAAATGCTTGGGGCTGATCACATCTGCCCCTTGGCACAGCCCCACAGTGTGTAACCCAGGGCGGTGCCTCAGCTTGCTCACGTTTTACCTGCTGGAAGCTCCCTCTGCTCACAGGCTTGTGTTGGGCTATTTCCATCCCATGGCAGCTCCTGGGCGTGGGGCCAGCAGAAGGCAGACGCTCTGCCTGGAACCAAACTAAGCCAAGGGAATTTTTTTTTCCTTCTCAAGCAAAATACCAAATCTTTGTTTAGTCCGAACTGGAAAAGCAGAACTCCCTCCACTCTCCACATTTTTGTGTCTGTATCCAAGCAAGGGGGGGAGCTCAGCCCTGCCCTGGGAGCTGCACATGCCCACCACTCAGTAAAGACAGTGAGCATGGCAAACCTGGAGCTTCCAAATGGCTTTACCTCTAAAACCAGGACAGAGCTAAATGCAACTGGGGAGAGCAGATCCACAGTGCATGACTGCTCCCAGGGCCCCTCTTTGCACCCCCCAGGCACAAACACACTCACATATCCCCTGTACAACGTGTCACAGCCTCTGTCAGGGGAGCCAGCAGGTCCCTGCCATCAGAGCCAAGTCAAAACTGCCCTCAGAAACAGGAATGGATGCTGGTGTCTCTCTCTTAGTGGGAAATGGCCTGATGTTTCCCCCGGGAGCTGCCATGCTGAGTTGTCTCAGCAAAAGCTGCCCACTGAGCCCCATCCGAGAGGTTTGCAAAGCTCCTGCCCCAACTTGCCAGCATGAGGGACCAGCCACCCCAAGGGCTTTTGTGGTTGCATTAGAGGTCCAGCCACAAGCCAAGCTTTTTGGAAAGGGTCACTTTGCACTTGACTGTACCTGCAGAGCTCAAGTGACTCGGGCAGTGTTGAGCTGTACAGAGCACCTGAGAGCCTGGGGAAGATCAGAGCTCAGGAGTCACCAGTGCGGTGCCAGGGATGCTGAGCCCACCCAGCTTTCACCCTCCACAGCAAAGTCCATCAAAAGGAGGTTCAAACTAAGGGCTGGAAGTACCTCCCCAGCCAGGACCACTCTCTGGCTGTTTGTGCCTCATCCCAGCAGCGTGTTGGGCTGTTTCACTTACCAGCTCCTGCAGTGGAAATTCCCACTGGCAGGGTGTGAGTTAAAACCACTGCTTTCAAACTTCCTACGACTGTAGTTAAAAATAAGACTCAGAGCAATAATTTTCCTACTTGTCGGTGTTCTCAGACGCGAAACCTTGTCCTGAACGACCCACTGGTGTCTCATTAAGCCAGGGAGTGTGTGGTCATGACGTCTGCATCCTGGGAGGGAGGCGAGAACATGGTTTCTTGGGGAAAAGTCCTCTCCTCCCTGTCCCTGACAAGCCATCAGCTCATCTCCCCATGCACGAAACGACAGAAGAAGCTTAAAGCAGACTGAAAATTACACTTCATTTCTCCTGCTCGGTTTTAATTGTAGAGCAAAGAAAGAAGCCCATCGATTCATCCTGCTGGGTAATTAAATGCTTATTGCTATTGACTATAAAGACATTATGGTTCAGCAGCCCAACACTAATGCATTAATAATCACTTATATTATGGCAAGAAAGGGGCACGAACTGCTGCCGAGGAACATGATAGTTACGTGGGATGGGAGCACGCAGTGAAAAACCCCAGGGCCTGGATTAGTGCCATTGTGACCTGCAGGGGCAGGAGCTTCTTCCAGGGAGCAGGGGGACAGGGAAAGGATAGAAGGACCGTGGAGGGGTCAGGCAGCCCCTGTCCTAGGAAAGCCGTCTGGCCACTTAATGGATGGGCAGTGGGGATGGGGGCTCTGAGCATCAGTGCTGCCCCCAGCACAGCTCTGGGATGTTGTCAGCTGTGAGGTCAGGAGGATAAATCTGATCAGAGCAACCCTTTTATAACAAGCCATGGCTCAGGCATGAACAGGGTCTGCCCACCTCCTGCTAGACTCCATATTATAGGATATAATATAGCAATTAGCTGGCGGCTTTAGCATATTTATTATGCAGATGATGAGGAGCACAGGGCAGAGGCTCACGTTGCCTGGGATTAACCACATCAAAATGTGGCCCAGCAGGCACTGCTCCAAGCTGGAGAGGGTGATTTGCTCGCTGGGAAAGGCGATGTTGACCCTTGGAGCATGGCATGCTGGCGGGTACCATGTGCTCCCTGAGGGCTGTCACCCAGTGAAGGATGGAGAGATTGCTATGGGGGCTGCACAACATCCCACCTGTTGGGACTTCAGAGCCTGGCATGTGGCAGGAGTCCCATGTCTATATCCAGACAGGCTGGATAAGGCCTATTTACAGGAGGTGGAGGAAGGAAGGACCCACAGCAGCATGGGGAGAGGGGAAACTTCTCAAGACCATCCTCTGCTGAGTTTTTTCCCACCTCCCCATGAGCAGGGCATCACTTCTCCAGCCATGGCCCACTGGGTTAACCCAGCAGCTCACTTGCAGCCACTTCCAGGGACAGAGCAGACATAGTCTAAAAAGCCACCAGAGGCACAATTTCCACCCAAGCTCTCAAATCCATGTCACCAACCCCCTGCCTAAGGGATAAGGGGAGACCATGAAGCACTTCCTGGCTTCTAGCACAAAGACCAAAGCACTTGCCATTTTCTCTGAGCAAATACAAGTGCAGATCATGCTGTCAAATCCTTATTTGATTTGTTTCTCTGGTGGCTCTGCATCATTTACCTTCATTACTTTCCTTGCCCCATACATAGCCCAGTAATGCAGCATCTGTCCAATAGAAGGTCCATTAATATAATTTACAAGTAGTTGACACTTTCTGCCTTGCTCAGGAGAACTGACTCCCTGCGTATCCAGCTGCTTGGAAAAAGAGTTTTTTACAGTTATTCTGAGCACAATAAGTAACATCCGATCACTGTTTATTGCCTGAATTAGCTTCGTGAAGTTACATTTCTCCCAAAGATTTGATTCACGGCTTGAAATCCAGCATCTTTAAGTGTATTTCTTTAAAGAGTCTTTGAAGAAAGCCTCCTGGAGAATGGCCAAAGGAGGACACTGAGTCAGGGTAGGAGGAGCGCCTGGTGCTCTGTGTCTCCCACCCCACCAGGTGAGGCGGCCCCGACTCAGTGAGCTGCCACATCTCCTCTAGAAATGCCTTCCTGGACCAAGGTTAGCCTAAATACACACCTATGTTGGTGGGTATGTTTGTACAACAGCCTCACTAAGGGTTTGTTGGGATATTAGGAGCCAAATGTGTTTCCTGAGGAGGCTGTGAGGGTAAGGGAAGCGTGTTGTTGCTGCTGGGTCTCCTCACCCCTTTGCCTTGAGGCTTTGGGATGTGCCCATGCAGCGATGGGCAGAGGTTGGGGTCTGTGCTGTGGAGCAGTGCTCATTCTGTACCCTTTTTGCGAGCAGAATGAATCACCACTGCTATGGGTGCCAAACTCAGCACCCTCTGGGCTCTGAGCCTTGTAGCCTCGTGCTTGAACTTGCTGAAATTGGTTGGGGCTCCTGCAAGGCAGGTGGCATTGCCCTGCATCTTGCAGCTGAGGAGCACCTGAACCAGTCCTACTGCCTCACTGGGGTTCACCCTGTGCCCACATCCTCACCCTGGCTCGGGGCGCTGCTCCTGGGTAAATTGGGCTCTGCACAAGGTGCTTCCCGGTGGGGCCAGCATCGCCCAGACCTTGAAGGTGATAAACACCCTGGCCAACGAGCCACAGCCTGGGAGGGGGAAAATCCATCTGTGAAAGGAGATCACTATGGGAGAAAGATCCAGAAGGGAAGGGGGAAATTTCAGGGAAAGCCCAAACATCTCCAGACACAACAGTGCCAGGTTTCTTTATTTAAATTGGTTTTTCTTGGCCTTTAGTTTTCATGTGGCTCCATCATGTTGTGAGTGAAGGTTGCCTGTGCAGACAGGAGACTGGAGGTTTCTGCCTGGGACTGGCCCGAACCCTCCCACGCTTCAGGGCAGCAGCAGTACAGGGACTGACATGGAGCCTGGTGTCAGCATCTGCCTTCTGCCAAAGCCATGGCGAAAAACTGCGTGGGGGTTAAGGAAATGACCCTGCAGTTCGGCCAAGCGTGGGGGGCCAAGAGCTGCTCTCACCCCCACCAAAGGCAGGGGAGACAAGAGCATCCCTGGTTCCTGTCCCAGACACTGGCTTTGCTTGAAAATTAGCTAAAGGCAAGCCTTAGTGTGTCTAAAAGAGTGCTGAGCTGTTCTTGCTGTGATTAGTGCAGGATTTGTGCAGCGCTGTGTAGCCTAAACCTTCCCCTCTAGGTATTAAAAGGTGCATTTAGCACTGAAAGGAGCAGAAGGTGCAAAGATGCCCAAAGCAGGGAGAGCCCTGCTTTGCTCACCCCAAGGCTCTCTCTTTTCCCAGGTGCCTCAAACCCAAGCAGGTATTTGCAGGGAATCGAGGTCTGGTTCTCTACCTCTGCTTCTGCCCTTGCTCTCACCTACAGAGAGGAGATCCTCCTCCTGCCTCTGCTGAGGCTGGAGCCAAGGCACTGAACTGGGAGGGTTCAGAGGGGACAGCAGCGACGTGGTGGCTCACAACAAGGTGCCTGGCTGTCTTCTGCAAAAAGCATTGAGTCCTTCTCTTGGAGGATGAGCCTGTTTTTGTCACTAGGCACAGAGCAGCCTCTTGGATGAGGAAAAATCATCCAAGAGGATGAGGTGCTGGAGCATGTCCAGAGAAGGACAACAAAGCTGATGAAAGGTATAAAGAACAAATCTTGCAGGCACCAGCTGAGGGAACAGGGGTTGTTTAGCCTGGACAAAAAGGAGGCTGAGAGGAGACCTTATTGCTCTCTACGACTTCCTGAAAGGAGGTTGTAGTGAGGTGGGGGTTGGTCTGTTAAAACAATTAACAACCAATAGGACAAGATGAAATGTTCTCAAGTTGTGTCAGGGGAGTTTTAGGTTGGATATGATGAAAATTTCTTCACCAAAAGGGTTGCCAGGCATTGGAGGAGGCTGCCCAGGGCAGTGGTGGAGTCCCCATCCCTGGAGGGATTTAAAAGAGGTGCTGAAGGACATGGTTTAACTGATGGACTGGGCAATGCTGGGTTAATGGTTGGACTTGATGATCTTAAGGGTCTTTTCTAATCTAAATGATTCTGTGAAAATTAGACCTGAAGGTCACAGATTACTTGGCTTGGTCTTTCCTCTCGTTTTAAATTGTTCTCCCAAATCCTAGCTTGAGCATAGTCAGGCTTTGTGACCAAAATTATCATTGGCACAGAAAAGCTGGGTGTTGGGAACTCCTGAATGGGACTGGAGCTCCCCAGACCTTTTTTCTAGTAGGTTTTGAGGGAAAATAATGGGTGATGCACAGGGTGTCTTACTGCTGACCCAACCCACATATGCAGAATAAAATTGCACAGGTGTTGGCCAAAGGTCCTGTTCAGCTCTGGAGCTGTTGTGCCAAGGGGATGTTAAACTTCTGGGGCAAGGAAGCAGGCCAGGAGCTGGGAGGAACAGCAAGTGGGCACAGAGACCTCTCCAAGGCTGGTGCTCCCAGCGAGGAGGAGATGCTCACAGATATGACTCACCAGACAAATCTCAGCTCCCAGGATGGGTGATTTCCTACTGAAACCTGTGGCTTCTGGAACAGGGTGTTGTGGTTTAACCCCAGCTGGCAACTGGGCCCCACAGAGCCACTCAGTTTCTCCCCCTGTATCAGAGTGGGGGGAAGAGCTGAAAAAGTGAGAAAATTTGTGGGTTGAGATCAAGCCAGTTTAATAGATAAAGCAAAAGCTGTGTGCACAAGGAAAGCAAAACAAGGAATTCTTTCAGCCCTTCCCGTCTGCAGGCAGGTGTCCAGCCATGCCCAGGGAAGCAGGGCTCCAGCACACGTCAGGGTTATTTCATGACGTCCTATGGTCTGGAGCATCCCTTTGGTCAGTTGGGGTCAGCTGTCCCAACTCTGTCCCCTCCCAACTTCTTGTGCACCCCCAGCCCACTTGCTGGCCTTGACTCTGTGCAAGTGTTGCTTGGCCATAATAAAAACATCCCTGCATTATCAACGGTGTTTCCGGCAAAACTCCAGAACACAGCCCCCTACCAGCTACTATGAAGGAAATTAACTCTACCCCAGCAAAACGAGCGTATAGGGTTAAACTCCATTATATCTCCCAGTTACATCTGCACAGGGACCATCAGTAGAGAGACACCAGCCCTCTTTCCAGGAGGAAAAACCTTTAAACGCTTCAATTGTTACCCTCACCCACCCTGCCTGGGTGCAAACGGATGCTTCTCAGTCCCATTATCACCATTTACTGTGTTGTCTTTCTTTGAGCTTTTTGCTGTCTACTTAATCCAACCACCCACCACACAATCAGGAGAAATCACTCTCTTCTATCTCCCCTCTTCCATAGCAGGGGGCTGAAGAAGAACCCACCCAGCCCTCATCTCGCAGGGCTCCCAGCTCAGGCAGATGATGCTTTTACACAGCACTTGGTGCTGTTGCGTGTGGGGCTCCTGCCAGATGGACTCACCACCTGTGAGCCAGGACTGTCATGGAAAAATAGAAATGAAAACCAGCTCCAACCATTTGCTTTTCCATCTGTGCAAGGCGGTTGTTTAAATCAGCCCCAGCAGAGAGGTTTGGAGCTGGGGCCAGGATTAGTTTGGGCAACTGAAGAGCCGGAGAGAAATGGGGATCTTCCTTTAACAGAGATTTCTTAAAGACATCAGGAAGAGCAAAGAGCTCTTAAACAGAGGGGCCCAGACCATGGTACAAATACAAGGCAGTACCTGGAAAAAGGCAACTTGAGCTTGGGATTGCTAACAGGCTCCTGGGATGGCTGGGAGCTGTGGATGTGGGTGTGGGAGAGCAGAGCAGGGTAGGCAGCAGCAATACCCTCCCCTGTTCCTCATTAATACAGCAGTGAGGCTTGATGGGTCTCCTAAATTATAATGACTTTCTTGTCATTAACTTGATTTCTTTCTGGTGACAGCAGCAGCGAATTGGTCCCAGCTGTTCTGAGCATGGGATGAGAAATGAAAAGAAATTGAACCAAGCCATGTGTGTGTGGGGGGGTTGACGTGCAGGGGAGGGGGTGCTTTGGGCCAGTGATAACTGGAGGGCTGCAGTGATGGGAGCAGCGGGAGATGCCAGGAAGGGAGAAGTGGGGTTAGGGCTTACATTTCTCCCTGCCACGGTGGGGTCTGGCCAGGAAGGAGACACCCATGTGTGTGCTGAGGCTACTGTCATGGGAGAGGACACCTGGAGACTGATGGGTCGTGGGGCCTGGCCCAGCCAAGAGAGACAGGCAACCTGTAGGGATGCTTTTTGAGGTAAAAGTTGCCTGAAAGCAACAAGACAAAAACCAGCCTTGAGGAAAGCAGGATCTTGTCCACTACTTTCTATAAACCTGCAGCCCCTGAGGATTTCCTCCTCCCAGAAGCATCCCCTGCCAGGGCCTGGCTGGGGGATGAAGGAGGACAGCACTGCTGAGCTGCTTTCTGAGTCTGTGCTGGCAAAAGTCAGGCAGCAAAGGGTTTTTATCAGCCAACCCTGCAAGGATCAGACACAAGAGCTGAGGAAAACCCGATTTATTTCTGTGCCTTTATTTTTTCTGCCTGTTGGCAGTGCCTGCAGGCACCTGATTGCCTGCCAGGGCATGGCGAGGGGCTTGCTTGGGGAGGCTGTTCCATCCCATCTCTGCCAAATACCCGGTGGGGAGCTGTGTCCTCCCCTCCTGGCAGCCTCAGGCTGATTCCTGTGCGAAATACAGCTTTTTGGCCTGGCTCGTAGCCCCAGGGCCAGCTGGCTCCATCCTGGGCATGATACAAGCTCCAGGAGTGGGAGAGGGTGTCTCAGGCTTGGTCTCAGCATCATTAAGGTGAGATTGTCACGAATGTAAGACAGTTGCTCTACCTGCCCAGGAAAGATAACAAGAAAGATGTCTTTGGCCTCCAGATGCCTCTCAGACAGTTTTCTCCAATGTGCCACTTTAAATAGTCCTGAACTGAGAAGACAAACTCGCCCTGGCTGCCGTGATAAGCACAAAGAGTGATAAACTAATTAAAGCCTGCCGCTATAATAATGTTGCAGCAGAGACAGATGGGGTCTAGCCCTGAGTGCGGGTTCTTGTATTGGGTTTTTACTTGTTTTCATTGCAAACCCTTTTTGGAGATGGCCAGCTCAGGTACTGCTGGGGGCTCTGGGTGCCAGGAGGGAGGGGAAGGTGCTGCCTGGGCACAGTGGAGTGGAGGAACAAGGGCTATCGTTCCCTTCTTGACTCTGCCATTCAGCCCAGGTCATCAGCAGGAGCAAATCCCTTCAAAACAGCATTTGAAGAGGAGCTGACCTTACAGAAAAGCACTCTATTTGTGGGGAGGCATTTCCCCCTGAGGGACTCCACCACTGCCCTCGGGAACTTGTGTTCACATTTCACTGGTCCCAAATATATATAAAACTAGATAAGTTAGCTTTTTCCAGCCTGGGCATCTCAGCCTTGCTCTTCATGCTGGAATTTGTTCCATCCCAGTAAGGACCAGAGAGCTGGTGGTCCGTCATCCTCCACATCCCACTCAGGGCACCAGGGCAGACCTCTGGGACATGTATCCTGGGGACCCTAAGCGTGAATCTGTGGGCTGTGGGGAAGCCCTTTGCAGAGTGTTGTCTTCCAGGTCAGTCTTGAGGTCCTCCACTTGCACTCCCCAAGCCCTGGGGACCTGCTCAGGGATGATGTGAGAGCCTTGGGCTGAGCCCAATCCCTCCAGCCCTGCCAGCAATCCAGTTGTTAGCAGTCCCCACTTGCCCCAGAGCTCTGCCATCCAGTCAGCTCTAATCCACTTACTGCTGTGCTAATTATGCATCGCTTTCATTTCTTAACCAAAGTGTCCCCATGAAGCAAATTAAGCATCATGCAGGCTCCTCTGACATCAATTCTGTCATCTTTAGCAGCAACACGTCGCGACGGGAGGAGGCGTGGGCTGCCCAGACAGTCTGTCTCTCCTAACCCGTTGCAGTGCGGTTTTAACCCTGTCCCAGGTGACACTTGTGAAGGTGCCCAGTGGCTTTGATGAGCCACTTTGCCCCTGATATTGTCCCTGCACATCACTGCTGGGGTGTGGGGAAGGGTGCTGTGCATGGCACCACTGTCCTTCCTGCCACCCTGCCCTGAGGACTGTGGGATTTCAGGCAGGGAGGTCCTTAAGTAACACACAGATCTTCTCATCTTGGGGTTGCCTTTTGCCCATCTAGCCCCAATGTGTCCCCTGTGGCGGGAAGAGTTGTGCTATGGGGAGCTCATCCCTTCCCTGCATGTGGCCTGGCCCCTCAAGGGCTGTTGGGTTTTCTGTGATGCGGAGAAGACCATCCCCAGCCACATGGCACCTCGTCTGAGTCACCCTGAGCTCCTCCACCCAGGCCCTTGGGGTGGGCTGTGCTTCCCAAACCACCTCTTCCCAGCCTCCCTGCAGTGTGTGGCTTCCTGGAAAGCTGGTTCTTACCTGACTCCTGACCCTTTGGGAAGCCACCAAGAAGCTGGGCAGGAAGATGGGCTGTGTCCAGCAGGAGGCTAAAAACTGAGTCCACAGGTGTCCCTGAGAAATAGAATAAAATCCTACATATATATTTCCATTGTCCATTTGTCCTCCTGGCTACCCCTATGCTGCCCATCACCAGTCTGTAGGCGCTAGGTGTTAGTTTTTCACCGCTACCACTGTCCTGGAGTAAGAGGAATAATTGAGATGTGGTTCAAAAAGCAGCCTAAATTGGTGCCCAGCTCAAACCCAGCACACCCTGTGGCTTCCTGACACTTACATTTATATTTTCCTGCTTCCCTGCTGCCCTCACAAAGGCCGGGATCTCAGTGGGACAGGCTGTGGTGCCACATCTCTGGCTGGGCAGCCTGAATCCACCCCACTGCCCAGCCCCAGCCAGGGGCTGCTCGCTCCCAGGCACACAAGGGCTTGGCCCAATTCACACTGTATGAGTTTTCCCTGTACCATGGCTGTGTGGAGGAAGCAAAAACCAGACCTTCCCTTGACTTATTGAAGAGGGGCGGCAAAAAATCCGCTGGCACTCTCTGGAGCCATCTATCATGGCTCCAAATATACCAGGCAATCGCTGTAAAACTTGAGTTTGGCTCCGTAAAGGAAAAAAAATACCACCCCATGCCTGTTGCAAACAACCATCGCACAAAATAAAGCCTTACAAGGCTGGGGCAGCCTCGTAGATGGATTGCTTTTTAATCCCTAAAGCTACAGTGGTAAATCTTCTTATTGGAGGCTCTGGAGTTACTGTGTCACTCAGCATGGGGGGAAAACAGCTCCAGGAGCTGCTGGGAGAAGGGGAGTCTCCTGGGAGCAGGGCCAGAGGTGATAGAGAAGGATGGGTGGTCACTGTGGGGGTGCTGAGTGGGCATGGGGAGCAGGAGGGTTCCCCCAGGTCTGGGAAGGGGTGGTTAGGCAAGAACTGGCCATTGGACAGACACTACCGTAAATCTGGGAGGAGAGATGGACAGCTTTTGGGGAACAGCTTTTTGGAAACAAAGTGTTTGGAGAGGAGATGGTGGCGTGGAGTTCAACCTGGCCACATGCTCTGTGTTGCAGGGACAGGGAGATGCTCCTCCCAGCTCCATGTGAAGACCTGGAGCAACAGCATCCACACGCTCCCCCAGTTCCTGGCCTTTCAGTGTCCCTTTGCTCTGTCCCCTGCAGGCTCTCTTGAGTCCTGAAAGGATCATTTAGTTGGTGAGAACTCCCAGGCTGTGCTTTGGGATTCTTCTTCCCCCACAGGTATCCTAAAGTACTGGTTGATGACACGTGTGTGGGAGCAGCAGGAGCAACTTGCCCTGACTTCTGCTGCCTCCTCCTCTGCAGAGCTCTTTGCTTCTATATCAGCTTCCCAGCAGGAATAATCCCTCTAATTTATACTGGGAAGGTGGCAAGGGACCAGGCTGACCCCGAGGGTGCAGTGCAGTGGGGAGCATCATCCTTGGAACAAAGAGGTTCCGCAACTCCCTTCCTGGGGCTCCAATGAGCCCAATGCAGGCAGGAGCTGTCAGCCACTGCTTTCCTGCTGATGGAGAGCTGTAAAACCCCCTCTGTGAAACCATCCTGCCCTGGGACATCAGTTCAGTTTTTATTAGGTTCCATGCCCCGATTGCAACTTTTACTAAAAATAATTATGGGATTAAAGGACTTGCCCGGGAGCCTTTGACTGCAGCATCTCTGGTGAGCCCGGCTGGCATGTGGCACTCGGGGATTTGGGGTTATCTCCACACGCTGCTGCAGAACCCTGGCCAGCTTTGCCCACACATCTCCACCCAGGAGGTGCCACTGGCTGTGCTGCAGCTGTGGCTTTGGCAAACCTCCGGGATGCTTCTCAGGGTGGGGCAGGCACTGGGACAGCCCCCTGCAATGCTGCCCAAAATGCTGGGACCCATTCCCTTCCTGCATCTCTGAGAGGGCAATTGGGATAGCTGGAAGGGATGGAGAGTCCCACATCAGGGAGTGGCAAGGTAGCTGGGGACACAAGACTGGATGAAGACAAAGCCAGTGCCTCACCTTTCTGGCTGCTCTGAACTCCACTCCAGCTGTGCTGAGCCTCAGGACCCCCCAAAAATCCTCAGGGGGATATATGCTGTCCTCTGAGGTTGAACTGTGGTGGCCACAGCTGTATCCTGGCACAGGCTGGCTGCTCACGAGCAGGGGAACACGTCCTCCCAATGCACAGCATGAGGAACCCTGAAGCTCCACGCAGGCAGCTGTCAGTGAGTAATAAAATGCTATCGACCATCTATTAAAAAGCCATTTCCAGGAGATTTCTGGCCAGGGAAGCTGCCGGGTGAAGTAAGATGGGGCAATAACAGCCATCAAGGAGGCATCAGTCACATCCACTCACACCGGAGTGACAAAGGGTCCTGCATGGCTGCCAGGGTGCTGTGCCCTGCCAGGACCATCAGCAATGGGAGCCAGAAAGGCAAGGAAATAGACTGATCTCAATGCCCTTGGCCATGCTGATGTCTTCTGGAGAGAGGCTGTGAGCAGCCATCAGAACCTCGAAGTCCAAAGTTACTGCAAAGATCATACAAGGTCCAAGGAAGCCCAAGGCAGACCCTGCTGTGGGGATGGGGAGTGGAAGGGGAGCCAATCACGCTGCCCCTGAGCCAGGGACCCAGTTGGCAAGCCCCAAATCCTGCCTGTTCTTCATCTCTGGCCTGGCCACGGCCCCGTGTGATGTGTTTAGGAGGGGCTGGAAGCAGAACAGCAGCAGCAGCAATGCCAGAGCTCTGCCTGGGGCTTGCTCCTCTGGTATTTCTGTTTGGATCCCCAGGCGAGCCCCCTGGCACATCCACACTGCCTGGAGCAGAGCCATGAGACGCTGAGCCAGGAGAGGCTGGGGAGAACTGGGGCTGGGACAATCGGGAGAGCTGAGAGCTCAACCTGCTCTGATAGCCCCTCAGGTGGCATTTTGGAGCCTTGATATTTCATCCCACAGGAGGACCTGGTGTACACCGGGAAGTCAGCAGCATTGATCTCAGAGGGTAAATCAATGGGTCCTTCCAGCCCGGGGGAGCGTGACCAGCCAGCCCACACTCCCTGGTATTTTCATGACATTTCCCGAGCTGCGTGTCTGGAGACAGATTGATCATCACTGCTCTGGAGGCAGCTCCCCCTCTGCAATGACCCTGACCCCAGCCCCAGCTCAGCCTGAGCATCCCAGAGACTGGGAAGGGTGTGTGCATCCCACTCACACCTTCCCTGCCATGCTTTGCCATGTCCTGAGCCCACCTGACCCCACAGACCCACTGCACAGCAGAGCCAGTGGGATATCCCTGGTGCCCATCACCCTGGCACATGGCCTGCTCGTCACCCCCCAGGAGGATGGCTTGGGTTCAGTCTTGTGCTGGGAGCAGAGCTGGTCCTGGGAGATGCAACCAGGGCACAAATCAGGCCAATGGCTTCTTTTAATTCTCAATAAGGCTCAGCTGTGCCGAGCAGGGATGGACGAGGTCTCCTTGCATTACCCAGGGGCATAGGGGACCATGGTGGGCTGAGGAAGAGAAGGGTGGCACCCACCAGAAGCAGGTCAGAGAGGGGACCATGGGGCATGGGGACAGGCACGGAGCTGTGCCTCGGTGCACCAGGCAGCCTGGGGCTCCCATTGTCCCATATTTTCTCCCCAAAGGCTCCAGCTCTGGAGGGAGCAGCTTTGCGCCTTCCTTTGCCCTGGAGGGGCTGGGGATGTGGGAGGAAGGCTGGGAGCAAAGACCTATACTGGCACCCTGCAGCCGCACACTGTTTGGCACCACTGGAGGGATGTGCACGAAAATCAAGGGCACATCAGTGCCAGAGAGCCCTGGGGAGGTCTTGAGGGAGAATGCACCCACAGACCTTTTTTTCCCCCACTTCATTGTGGACAAACCTCTCCTGTCCCCCCAAGGTGTCCCAAAACAGCCCAGGGTGCCTCACACCCCCAACTCTGGCACCCACAGGCTCACCCCATGGGCTGGGAGGGATAGGATCTCTTGGGGAATTGCTGGCATGTCCCTGACATAGAAGCCAGCTGTCCCCACACTACAAGGGATGCCCTGGCCTTGGGCAGCCCCGGTGCTGAGTGCAGCTGGTGTGACACATCCAGGGCACAGCACGGACACCACCACTGTGTCCCTGGAGCAGTGCTGCCAAGAAACCAGCCTTCACATCCCAGTGGGACAGCGCAGAGAGACGGGGACCCTTCTATCACTCCTGTCCCGCTCCCCACCACGGGATGAGCGTCACAGTAAGATGGGAAGTGGGGAAAGCTGGTCCCAGTCCCACCAAGTCTTCCCACTTTTCATCAGAGGGACATTGTGTGGGTGGTGGCCTGGTTCCCCTTCACCTCCTTCAGCTCGTGCTCCTCAGCATCAGTGAGGGGCAGCCCGTTGGTGCCGGGCACAGGCTCACACTCGGTGCTGCGGGTGGTGACATGGGTGATGCTGGGCGAGTATTTCCGTGACCGGAGCGGATGGTGGCCAGGGTGGCATATTGCCTCCTTGAACATCTCCCGGAAGCGAGTGGACATCAGGTTGTAGAGGATGGGGTTGGCAGCCGAGCTCAGGTAGAAGAAGACACCCGAGATGAGGTGGATGTACTGGAACATGTGTAGCATGTGGCTGGTCCAGGTGGAGATGAAGCTCCAGACGAGACGGTCAGTGTGGAAGGGTGCCCAGCAGATCCCAAACACCACCACCAGCACAACTGTGGAGAGCCAAGGAGCTAGTGTTACTGGAGGGATAGGGCTCACACCCCTGGGGACCTCCAGTTCCTGGCCAAGCTCTGCCCCGTTTCAGCTTGGGCCAGCAAAGAACATCCAAAAAATCATGGGAGAGAGGAAGAGGGAGAGGGGAAGCACCCCCTCCCCTCACCTCCCCCAGTGCCTTTTTGACTTGCTGTGGAGGGCTGGAGGTCTGGACAGGATCCTCCTCCCTCCATCTCCTGCCAGGGCTGTTCCTGCCACACCACACATCTCCATTCCCCATGGGCAGGCAGCTGGCACTGCCACTGCCCCATGGCCACACAGCATGGCTGGGGGACACCCCTGGGCATCCAGCTCTGGGCACCCTGCCACCTTTACCAGCAAAGTCCAAGGAGCAAGAGCTATTTACACCTTCTCCTTGTGCTCCTCTGCTGATGCAAAGGAAAGGGGGTGATGTGGGTCCTGGGGTCACCAGCCCTGCCATACCCGTGCCACACTGCATCTCTGTGGCACACAGAGATAGGTGCCCCTTTGTCCCCCTCCCAGCTCTGGAGGAAGCAGAGTTACCGCTTGTCTGGGAGGCAGTGGAGAAGCAGCCCTGCCCCTGTGGAGGGACTGGGCTGGGCAACCCGCCATGGCTGCGCTGCCACAGGGCTGGGAGCACGCAGAGGTCAGCGTGCCGGGGAGAGATGACTACCCAAGGGCAGCCAGCTCCTGCTGCTGGGAAGGGGGCCAGAGGCTGCAGGGCTGGGGTTGGGGAGGTTCAGGAGGGGAGCCAGGGTGCGGAGCAGGGGGACAGAGGGATGCTCCAGTTCAGCCTTGGGTCAGTGCATCACTGCCCTGGGATGGGCACAGCGGCTGTGGGCCTGGGTAGGAACTTGCTCCTCTTTGGGAAATCTCACCACCACCACCAGCATGCGAGGTGTGGGATGGGGGATAGGTTCCCTCATCCCATCCCAGCTCCTTGTCCTTTCTCAGCTAGCCCTTTTCTGGAGGACAGGAAGTTTACGGACAAGAAGAAGCTGGCATGAACAATCCCCACTGACGGACTGGAGTCATCAGATCTGCTTTTGAACCAACACCCTGTAAGCCAGCTCTACAGCCTTTCCTCAGGACAACCCAGCCTCAGTGCTCTGGACTGGCTGTGCCTCAGTTTCCCCCCAGCATCCTCCCAACACAACCTTGGGAGGTACACCCTGGCTCTGCCCATCCCCAGCATCAGACGCCCCAGTATCCAACTCACGCAGCATCTTTGTGACCTGCCTCCTCTTGACTTTCTTCTGCTCTTGGGTGTTGTGACAGTCACGGCCACCACCAGATTTGGCTCCCAAGGCCTCCAGCATCTTTTCTTTCTTGAGCTGCAGGCCGATGAGCAGGTAGAGGACGCTGATGGTCCCCATGGGCAGGAAGAAGAAGACGATAGTGGTGATCTGGATGATGAGATTGTAGATCAAGCGTGGCTTCACCAGGGTGCAGATCTCCGAATCGGGCACCCGCCCTCGGCCAGGCACGTAGAGAGGCTGCAGCCCATGGAGGCTGGTGTTGGGGATGGAGCAGACGATCGACAAGACCCAGATGGTGACAATGACCCTCTTGGCGTGGTTCCTGGTGACCACGTACTTAGCCTTGAGCGGGTGCACCACGGCGATGTAGCGCTCCACGCTCAGGGCCGTGACATTGAGGATGGAGGCGAAGCAGACGGCCTCGAAGAGCAGCGTCTTGAAGTAGCAGCCACTGGCACCCAGCAGGAAGGGGTAGTTGCTCCACATGTCGTACAGCTCCAGCGGCATCCCCACCAGCAGCACCAGCAGGTCAGACACAGCCAGGCTGAACAGGTAGTAGTTGGTGGGTGTCCTCATGAACCGGTGCCGGAGGATGACGATGCAGGTGAGTGTGTTGCCCACGGCTCCCACCACAAAGATCAGTAGGTAGACGACACAGACTGGGACAAAGAAGCTGGACCTTCGAGGTCCCAGGTACTTATCTCGCAGTTGCTCCTCTGTCAGGTTGGCATCCTTGGGGTCAAACAATGTGTCTGGGTGAGTCCTGTTGCAAAGATCAGGGCTGATGGGCTCCACGGGAAAGTCTCCTTGGAGCAGGGTGAGCTCGGGGCCAGAGCAGTTGACATAGGGATTCATGGCTGCAGAGAGATGGGGAGGTTTGTGGGATGCTTTCCCAACTCCTCTGCTGCACTCGCTTCCTCTGCCCCTCTCCCCATTGTTGTCAGGGTGCCCAAGATGCTGCTGATCACCGTGGCTCTGCACCCTCACCCCCATCCTGACCCAGCGACAGCCTTTCCTTTGTGAAACCATCCAAAATCTCCCCCAAACCTCTTTCCAGGGTTCCCAAGTGCTCCTTGCTCCATTCCCCATCCACAAATAACCCTAGCAGCTCCCTGGCCCACCTCAGCCCCTTTGCCCTATTGTAGTGGAGATGTCAGCAGGGTTGTCCCCTCTCTCTGCTCCCAAAGCAGGGCAGGATACAGTCCCAAAGCCAATCCCCAAAATCAATCCCAGCTCAAACTCTACCGGCCATGCAGAGGGGCTGATGGAGCAACCATAAAATAGCCATAGAGAAAACTGATTTTCCAACCCAAGAAAAACTTACGGCTTGTTGGGAAGTTCCAGATGAAGGATGAGGTCCCACCACCCCTGCGTCGGACAGGGTCGGGCTGGGCAGGGAGAGTGGGAGGGGATGGAGACTTCACTGCCTTAAGAGGCAGGCTAATGAAATCCCGCCGCTGTTCTCCTCTCGGAGCGCAGCTCTGAGAAGCTGCCTGCGCTTATCCACCTTCTTCCTCCCGTCCTCCGTCAGTGGAGAGGCTGGTGGGTGAGCTGGGAGGGTGCCAGGGACTTCCTCTCCCACCATTGGGCAAGCAAAGCTCGGTGCCGAGCCTACCCCTGCCGGGGACTGGCTCCTTGTTTGCAAAGCTGCACTGCTGAAAAGATGCTTTTCAGGAAGAGAGGAAATAACGTTAGAGTGATAAACTCCATTGACTCTAAGACAGTCCTGTGGGAGGGCGGTGTGGACGTCTCCAGCCACACCAGCAGCCTTCACAACACAGGGATTTGCCATTTGTGCGGCCTCCATGGTAAAGGCATCGACCAGCCCCCCTGCCATGTGGACCCCGTGGGAAGCAGGGGTCCATGCAGCACCCAGTTATCCGGGCTCGTCTGGAGGAGATGTAGACAGACCCAGCAGCTTCTTGAGGCCTCCTCACTTCCAGATGTGCAACCCCTGGGTCACCCAAATCACTTCCTCATGGAGCAGGTGGCTCCAGCCAGCTCTCCTCACGTCTCGGTATGAGGAAGTTGCTGCGCTCGAATTGTCACCCCACTTAACATCAGCGTCTGCTCCCTCCCTGTGCCCACTGTCTGTCTGTCTGTCCGTCTGTGCTCCTGCCCATCCTCTGCACTGGCATCTTGTCCTGCTGATACCCTAAGTCGCAGGGCAATGCTCCTGCTCTGTAGCTGCGTGGAGATCCGTGCGTGTACACACACACACACGTGTGCACATGGACACACACACAGATACATGCACACACGAACGTGTGCACATATGAACACATACACACGCACACAGATGCACACACATGTGCACACATATATGCCTGTGTGCACACATATGCATGCATGCATAGGTATGCACACACACAAATACACACATACACGCACACACACAGAGACTCACGCGTTCCTGGGCTGCGTGTCCCCGCTCCACCGGCGGCTCTTTTCTCCTCCAACATCTACTTCACCGGTCCGAGCCCAGCCCGGAGCCGGCGGAGCCCACGGGCGGCCCCTCCTCGCCTCCCCGGCCCGCCCCCCGCTGCTGCCTGCGGAGACTCGGGGCTGGCGGCAGTGGAGCGGGTCGGGGGCTCCCCGGCTCCGCCACGACCGGGCCCTCCAGCCTGCCTCAGGGTAAGGGGGTGACCCTAGGCGGGGAAGGGGTCGGGGATTGGGGGGTGGCTGCACATCGCTGTCCGCTCTGTGCGAGCGCAGCGGGCACTGGCACCCCAAGGAGCGGGCAGGGGTACGCGCACAGGTCCCTTCATCCCCTCCGAGAGTGGCAGGACCCAGGGGCACCCGGTCCCCCCTCCCCGGGGATGGTACCTTGAAGGGCTCTGGCGTCCCGGGGACCCTCCTCCGGCCGTCCTCACTGCGCACAGGGGTGTTGGGCTGAGCCAGGCGGGATGGGGCTGGAAGAGGCTCCGGCGGGGCTGGATTCGAGTAGATGGGACAGGGATCTCGGAGAAGGAGCCTGCAGAGACCTGCTGGGAGAGACCTGCTCCCAGCCCTGTGTGCCCCGCTCCGAGCCCCAGCACATTTCGCTGCACTGCTGAGCCCAGCGTCTGCGGCCAGGCCCTGAGGAGCTACCTGGGTCTGGTGGCCTCCTGCACCAGGGCACTGCCCCTGGGGTCCTGCAACCCCAGATCTCCCTCCTGATGCCAGAGCACACAGCAGATGGGAGCAGCATCGCTCATCCCTCTTCCCTCCCACAGCCCAAGGGGGAAACTGAGGCACAATGTTCTCACTGGTGCCCCCCTTCCCAGGATTCTCAGTGCCCATGGGACTGCTCTGCCTCGCAGCTGTTGCAGAGGAAAGCAAACGGAGCCTGGTTGCAACCAGAGATGGCTGGCAGCATGTGGCTGGGCACAAATGTCCCCAGGACTATGGGTACAGCCTGGCACTGGGGCAGAGCATCCAACACAGCCCCTGCTTGGAACCACTTGTGAACCATACACCCTGGCACACTGCCCCAGAGCACCCTTGGGCTGCAGGGTGCTAGCTGCACCCTGGGGGGGATATGGCACCCCATTTCCATCCCTGAAATTAAGCCACAGGGGACAGCACCCAGGGGGGAAGGGGGTGGCAAGCGGGGACAAGATGCTCAGACCAGCCTAAAGGATCACCCAAAGCTCTGGAGACATTTTTCCACTCCAGTTTAGTGAGACAAAGATCCTAAAAAGCCTCGAGAGTGCTTGGTGTGGCCTCTGCTCACCCTGCTCCTCTGCATGGGCTGGCAGCACAGGCAAAACCAGCCTGTGTCCTCCCTGGCCAACAGCCCACTGTGCTGGAGTGATGGATCCTTGCCCAGCTCTGTCCCTGCTGGGTGATGATGATGGGAGGGAGGAAGGAAGGCTATGGGAATGCCAATAGAGCCATCGCTATGGCACTGTACAGCAGCACCAGCCCCAAAGGGCTGCGTGTCTTTGTCTGTAGCAGAGCTTGATGCTTTTGCTCAAAGAAATTTCAGGGCAGGCAAGGGATGATAGGACAAGACCAACAAAGCTGTGGGCCAGCTTGGTAGCCCTGCCTCTGTTCCTGTCTGCAAGCAGAGTGAGCAGTCAAAGGACAGGAAAAGTCCAGGGCTGCCCTGAGACATGACTTGCCTTGGAAAATCATCTCCTGCAGCAGAGGAGAGGAGCTACTGAAGCCAAGAAGCTGGAGGAGGGTAAGTGAGTGTAAACAAGACATTACGCAAGGGAAAAAACCAACAAGCTCGAAGTAGCTTCTGAAACTGGGAGGGAGAAGAGGTGCTGCCCACTCCTATGGAAGTGACGAAATTAAAGAAACTTCATCCCTTCTGGGGACAGAAACATGCTAGAACTCCAGGGTTTATATCACAGGGCCGGTGACTGCAGGGACAGGACACAGTGACACAGCAGCTGGGTGATGCTGGCAGGGGCTCAGCAGGGCTGACTTGACAGATGCCAGGATGGGCAACAGGGCCAGGGAGCTGGCACATTGCAAGCCACAGCCCCTGGGTGGCAGAGCCAGAAACAGTAGCTGATGGGCATGGATTTCTGTCCCTGCCTCCAGATTGTGCACAGGCTGCTTTTCTCCCAGGGGATGGATCCGTGCTGGTGTAGAGAGGCAGGTTGTGCTGTACCGCTGGGGCACTGAGAGCCTGAGCAAAAGCCCACTTGAGGGATTGCATGAGCGGATAAAGCATTCCTGGAAATCTCTCTCATTCTCAATCCTTTCTCCCTCCCTTCCATCGCTCATCTGCCTCCCCCTGGTTTCTGGCCACCCTGCTGAGCACACACACGCAGCCAGCTCCTAGCACAGTCCCAGCTGCTCCCTGAGGTTCTGGGCACGGTGTCCTGGCCATCTCCCCCAACCCCGGGGCAGAGGCTGTTCCCTGCATGCAGCTACAGTGCCTCCTGTCCCCACCCCGTTCCTCGCCCCTGTCTGGGCTTTGCTGCAGGGCAGTCCCTGAACTCTACACCTGCATCCTTGTCCTTGCAGAGACCCCCATGGGGGTGAGGGGATGGCTACTGGGACTGCGGCTTTTGGAGGTTGCTTGAGTTGGAGCAGAGCAATGGAGATGCTGAGTACTTACCAAACTTCTTTCCCTGTCATGCTCGCTCACAGTCCAGTTCTCCCAGCCCAGGCTCTGCTAGGACACCAGAACTACTGGATCAGAGATCCTTCTCCCTTTGCTTCCCCTTTTCCTCCACCATTCTTATCAGCCTGCTGGAGCATCCCCTATAAGTGGGGCCTCAACAGCTGCTCCCACCCTACCTGCTGTCATCTCTCTTTGGGAAGAGTTGGTGGCTCTCAGGGACTGCACATCACTTCTTTCCCTCAGCATCTCTGTTTCTTGTTACGACCTTCCCCCCCTCCCCGAGTCCCCGCAGACCTGACAGCACTTCAGAGTGATCCACTCTGGTTTTCAATTTTCTGATAAAGCAAATAACCAGGAGATTGCAACCCCCTTCCCCTGCTGCTCCCCTGCCACTTAAAGAGGATGAACTGCATGTGGGAGCATGACCCTTCAGCCTATTCCCCTTATCAGACAGGCACTTTATTATATAAAACCAGCTTGGGGGGGNCTTGGGGGGGGGGGGGGGGTACAGCCCCAGGCCCTGGCAGCACACCAGAACCTGCTCCTTACCACGTCAACCACAGCCCAGCTGTCTCCATGACCAGAGCACCTCTGCACTGAAAATTTCAGCGTTAAGTTGGCAAGCCATGGGCACCCACAAGGCTCCCCACATAACCCCAGCCCGGAGGATCTCTTTAATCTTCCTCCCACTCCCTGCTGCACATCTATCCCTCCTGACAAGCTGGCCAGTGTAGGAGCTGTCCCTGCCCACAGCTGGCCGGGTCCCTACATGTAGGTTAAAGCTGGCACACAGATGTCGAGTGAGGCCAACTCCGCAGCATCACTGGGAGAATTAAGAGGCTGAAAGAGAGGATGAACAGCAGCTTTGAAGCTTGAAAACTGTCACCCTAATCACCAACTGCATCCACTCCCAGTTCTTTTCAAGGGCACATCACTCCGGGTAATTGCAGGACAGACCAGCACAGCCTTTTACAGAGCTCTGTGCTCCATCCCCCTGTTTCTTCCCCAGCTTTGCAGTTTTAATTAACAGCTTCTGATCCTGAGCACAAAAAGTCACCAAGCCACAGAGAGACACTGCATCTGAGAGGGAAACTGAGGCACAGACAGTCACTTGTCCCCTCTGTGCCATCCTGCAGTAGGCAAGAGCCCCCAGCATGCATCCCTCACTGCCGCTGAAGCAAGGGGGGAGGCAGCCCCTTTGCTGGATATTGCTGCAGCAAGTCTTGCCAGGCTGAGATAGCCAGCACGGACAGAGCAGTGCTATGAAGCTTTGGGACAAGAATGAACTCTCTCCCCTTGGAGAACAAGCAAATCCCTTGGCTACCAGGACATAAAAGTGGCTTCTCTCCCTGCTGGGAGCCACCTACTCAGAAGTGCCCCTCTTTGGTCACCTGGAGGTGTCTAGAGGATGCATCTCACAGAGCAGGAGGATGCTCATTTCAGTCCCTGAGGCCAGGAAGGGCCATTCGGCCCCACAGGGCACCAAGCAGACCTAGATCTTGGTAATTTTGCAGTAATATAGCTGGGGCTGAATGCAGGTCAGTGGGGTGGCCTTTCAAAAGCAGCACTGCTGTCTTTTACCCAGCAGAGCCACTTACACATCCTTGTCTGGTATGGGACACCCTCCTCTAGTAATTTTTTTGGCCATTGCCCCTCTGTGTATTTCCAGTCACTAACTTTCTAGAGGCCTTTTACCACTATGCAAAAACTGTTTCCACTCCCAAAATCTCATCTCAGCATCACCACCTCCCTCTCCCAGCTTGTGCAGTCAAAGCAGCTGACCTAACCTCTCCCAGTAGTGCCAGCTCTTTGCACATTTCCAAGTCTCCTTTTCTAGGCTGGTCATAATTTGCCAGCACCCTTTCCAGGGTGCAGGCACCCAGCAAAGGAGCCCCTCACTGCCCCAGGTAACCACATCCCTGTGGGATGCAGGGCTGGTACCCTGAGTACCCTACTCATAGTTTCTCCCTGCAGCAACTGCTGCACCTAAAGCCCCAAGGCTTATCTAAGAAACTGCTGAGAAAGGGCATTTCTCCTCCACCCCAAACTGGACTGAATGGAGAAAAGGAGAGGGGGAAGAAAAGAAAAAGAACCATTTTAATGTTCACTAGGATAAAATCAATCAGCTTTTCAAGGACCAGCAAAATTGGCCTTTACTCCATGGTACATGTCCCCCAGGTCTGCTGGGGGGACAGGGAAGGCAGGCTCTCTCTGAGCAGGTATTTGGGCTCCATGGCAACCATAATTTTGCTGATCAGGGCAGGCACAGACTTGAAATGCTCTTTCACCTGGCAGTAGCACTGGGCTTTGCAGGTCCCCATCAAGCTGAGTTGCCCAGGGGTGCTGCCATGGCTGTGCCCCCTGCACAGTGATGGAGCAGGATGAGGGCTGGCCACAGTCAGGACATCCCATCAAGAAGCCACCCAATGCTGCATCCCCCATCCAGCACAAGGCTGTAGACCATGTTTTTCCACCAAGGCCAGGATAAATCACCCAAGATCAAAAAAGCATCAGGTTATTTCTCCCCAAGCTGTCAATGTTGCTTTGCTAAAAACACACCATTTTCATGCCTCCTCCTCACCACCTCCCTCATCTCCTGTCTGAAGTTGCTCCTTGGCTCCATGCAGGGTCATCAGAGGTGGGAGAGCAGATGCTGGCACCAGGAGTAGCAATGGAGATGGCATTTTGTACCCCTTTCCAGCATCCTTTGGGAGGAGAGGTGCAGCTGCAAGCAGAGAGGTCTTGCATCCTCCAGCCCCATGGTTACTGCCGTATTTTCTTTAACCTGGAAAATACCAGCTTGAGGGAGATGAGAGGCAGCCCAAAGCACATTCCAGGGCTGTAGCAGAGTGCTCTGTGGGCCAAAGGAGCAGTAAACAAGCCATGATGGAAATCCCTTGTTCTGGCTGAAAGCTGCTTCATGGCAAAGGTTGCAACACACTTGGTGGGCAGGAGAGACTCAGTGCCTGGCCAAACCAGCCCTGTCTTTGCTCAGCAGTGCAGCCAAGCCAGGGGACATCCAAAGGAGCATTTCACTAGCTGAAAATATCCCAGCCAACCCATAATGGGCTTGGGATCACCTCAGCTACAGCAAGCTCTCTGAAGCACATTTAAATGGAACATGGATCCAGGGCATCTTCCCAAGCATCAAGAAGTCATTTTATGGGCTCTATTTATTCCTTTCAAAACTCTCCTCCTCTGTGAGTTATCAAAATTAGATAACTACATGGCACAATGCAGGGATGGCCTCTCTCCCCTACCCTTGGTTCAGAGCTACTTTGCATTCACAGGGTGATTTAAGGTGTCCCCTAGGTCTCCCAGGATTGATTGATGTCACTCCCAGACACCAAATTAATCATGACATTAATAGCACCACGATTTTCCCCAGTTGCTTCATGCCTTTGCAGCATGACAGCTGGGAACTGGGGAGAGCAGGAGTATCTTAAACTGGTTGCTGGAACTTTTACTGGTTCACTGGGAGAAAAAAGGCTGGGGTATGAGGGTGGCTGCTTTGGGGAGAAGAGCAGGGAGCTCTGCCCACATCTGCAGCATCTTCTCCCAGGGCACAGAAAAAGTTCTGTGGGGTGGGAGAGGTGAGGCAGCTTTGAGGAGGATCACACTGACCTGATGGGCACCCTGTCACCTGAAATGTCCCAGACACAGCATTTCAACCATGTATGGACCCTGGTGTTGATGCTAAGAGGGGCAGAGCTGGGCTCAGAGCACCTGGCTGGGAGCCAAGGGTGCTGCCAGTCCTCCCCACAGACCCACCTGTCTCACATTCCATGTTCAAAGCCCTTTTCACATGGCCACAGAGCCCGACTGCCAGGCGTGGGACAGGATGCTCTTCCTGCATCATCTCTATGCAAGAAGTACCATGCTCTGCTCCAGGTCCTGGGAGAGATTTTTATTCAAAGCCTCACTTTCCAGGCACTAAGAGAGATGGACTTTTCTAGGCTTGTTCTGCATCCAAAAGATAAATTAAACTCAAAAAAGTGAGACATATGCACACACTTCCTTTTTTTTTTTCCAGCAGAAAGTTTGTGCTTCAGCTATTGACAATCAAACTCCACACACACCATGAGCTCTCAGCAACGCCAATACAGTCACTTTAGCATGGATGAAAATGGCCTGAGCCCCAGGAGGAAAAAAAAACCACAAATGTGAGCAAACAGCTTGAAATACTCCTGCCCACTGAGAAGAAGAAATCTAGCAAATTGTGGGAGCTGGCAGGGTTCACCTCTGAGCACAGGCAGCAAATGGCACCTCAATTTGTGACTGGGCTGCCAGCAGCGCTGCCCTGCCAGAGAGCAGGGGCTGCTCGGGCTCCTCTGGGGAGGGTGAGGATGAGGATGGCAGATCCAGCCCCTGCAGAAACTTGTCGTGTTTTGTTGCCAGCAAATTGGAGCTGGATACAAGTAGAGCTCCAGAGTGAGCTCCCAGCTCCTTGTATAACCTGCCTCACTGTCCCCTTGGGGTGTGATGCTTGGTTTAGGGATAAGGGACCATCAGGGAGGCCAGGGAGACTGAAGCACCCAGGAATTCTGATTTCTGCTCTGTGATGGATTAGCTGTATCATGATAGGACGGACAAGAAGCAGCAATAGGAGATATGCCACAGCCTGGGACTTGCAGAGGGCTCACCTGCACTTCCAGGGCTGTTGGCACCACCTCACCTCCTCCAGTAGCAAGGAGAGATCACCAAGGTGTGCAGGCAGGAATTGCCTCTGACAATGGCCTCCAGGGGTGACAGCCCACCACATCCCAGGCAAGCTGATGGTCCCTCTGACGTGAGATTGCCTTTGATCAATGCTGCTTTCCATGGCCTGCCCAACTCACCAAACCCATAAGTGCTGCAATACATCTCCCTCAGTTCAAAACTACTACCTGACCACTCATCTTCTCCTCCCTGCCTCTGCAACCCTCAGCAGCCCCTCTTTGGCCACATTCATATAGGATGAGACAGATGGAGAAGATCCAACCCCTGTCTAACATAACCATAAAACACAGTAGCCACAGCTGGGGATAGCAGCAAACCCACTCACCCACTGTGGCACAGAAGGGTCTAAACAAGAAACCACAGGGCCAAGTCACGTCAGCTTAATTATGGTGTGACATGTATGGTGATGGAGTGAAGCCAGAGGTGGGACACGAGCACCAACAGGTTAAGTGGACACATGCATGGTAGCAGGTCCGGATGACATGCACCCTGGGGGACCACAGCAAGGCACCCAAGAGACCCTCCCATTAGCTGAGACCTTGGGGACAGCCAGGGAAAGGAAGAAAGGTGGGGATGACAATTCTCTTTAAGTGGAGGGATAGAGATGAGAGACTCTCAGCCTGATTTCCACACTCTGAAAGAAACCAGAATGAATAATTAAACACCTCACCTGCAAGCACTGAGGATAACCCCAAAGCCACATCTCACAAGCACAACAGTTCCAGCCAGTCCAGTTCCTCTCCCCAGCAGGATGGTGGTTGGTGGGTGAAAGTCATCAGGCTGACACAGCCTCACTACAGGAAAACTCCCAGTGCTGTCCAGTACAACACTCTCCCAAAGTGGGGAACAGGCTCTGAGGTGACTACACACACCCCCACTTCTGCCTGGACTTGCTGCTACCCCCATTCCAAGCCCGGAGGCAGCACCATCCCCTACTGCCCTATTAGCTTTTTCTACAGCCTCTCCCCAGCCCATCCAGGGAGCCAGCTCCCAACACTCAGCCCCTTTACAGCCCCAAGAAGCACCCTCAGCTGGGCAGCACCTGGGTAAAGGGATGGGCTGGATTAACCTTTTGCTCACCACCCACCAGCCCAACACCAATCTCACCAGCAGCTCTAGAGAAGAAGGTTGGAGACAGTTGGGCATCCACACGTTTCAACTGCCCTGTCCCACCTCATCCCACTCTCACTGGAAACTGAGTTCACTCTCCCATGCCTCAGTTTCCCTTTGTGTCTCCACCTGCCACTGTGGTTCTAAGGAAATTCCTGTTTTCTCCTCTTTTCCCTCCTTGAGGTGTTTTCCAGACAGGCAGGCATCTTTCCCCATCCAAACTGGCCCACCATGACATTTGGGGCACTCATACCCTCTGGGACTGGTGGGAGGGGTCTGGGGCACAAACTCAGCCCATGAAAGCATTTTCCTCCTGCTGGCCCTGCAGCTCTCAGATGGGATTTCCTAGCCAGGCTTGGTGGCCTCCCAGAAGCACCAGCGTCTGCTTGCTTCCCATGCCCCAAAGTCCCCAGGAACTGGGCATCTCCAGCAGTTCCACTGGGAAGACAGGATTAAATGCCAGAGCTGGCTGGGATTTCCTCTCCCCAACTGTGCCAGGCTGCTCTGGCAGCACTGCTGAGCGGCAACCTGGCACTGCCTGCCTGAATTTGGCCTAGATCCCTTTTTTCCCATGATTTTCCCTGGCCCACAGCCTCTGTCATTTTTGCACCATGGCAGCTCCCTGCTCCTCTCAGCCCCAGCCTCTGATGTGCCCCAAATCTCCCTCATGCAGCCGAGGGGGTGGGACCCCCAGACCTGGCCCCTGCAGAAAGCAGCAGCTTTCAGTTGAAAGCAAAAATTTGGAGAGAGCTTTGGTGGATTAGACATGTGGCCAAAATGTGACAACTGGTTCACTCAGGACTGGTGTGAACCCCATCCCATGAGGCTGCCACTAATGATGGGCTTTAAATAAATGAGCAAATGCCGAGCAAGTGGGAGAGATTTTCCTCTGGCACTACGCAGCACTGCTTGCAATACTCCTTCTCCAACTCTCCCTCCACCCACCTCCTGTCCCCATCTGGCAGGTTGTTTCCGTCCTGCTCCCTTTTCCTACCAATAACGTGTTCGACACTCCCTAAACCTGGTGAACAGTGAGATTTGAATGGGAAAGAGCTTCTGATGCAACCCCAGGAGCTGTTCCAGCAGTGCCAAAAGTATTGTTCCAGGCTCTCACTTTCTGGTGCTTTACGTCTGAATTAATTTAGACTAATTACATCCACTATAAAGTGATCAGAGCAGAGTTTCTTCACCCCCCCACACTGGGTTTGGACATGGTGCTGGGTGATGATTTCAACTGGGAGAAACACACTTGTCAGAGAGGAGATTCAGGGTGCCCCAAGGGGAGGAGAACACCTTCTTTGCTGCTTCTAGACACAACCGGCCTCAAATTCACTGCACAGGCAGCTGGGCTGGAGAAGAGCCCTGGGAGCTGGGTACAGCCCCCGGGACAGGGGCTGTGACACCCGAGGACAGGAGCTGTGACCCCCTGGGACAGGAGCTATGACACCCCAGGACAGGGGCTGGCCAGCCCAAGGGGAGACAGACACTCGGTTTTTCTCCCCGGGGTGTGTCAGAGCTCGTCCTGTCAGGTCGGCTTTGGAAGCCACTCGGAGGGGTGACAGCCCCGTTTGGCCGTCCCGGGCTGTGGCGGGTCCCGGCGCCCCGATGCCGCTGTGATGGGCGGCCGTGACCGCGCCGTGACCGCGATTCGTGGGAATTTGGCTCCCTCTCGTGGAAACACGTGGGAGCTCCGGCGTGTCCCACAGCCACGGGCCACCACGGGCCACCAGCTGGCCCCGCTGGTGTGAAGCTGCCGAGCAGGGCAGGGGTTTACCCGCATCGCAATGCGCTGCCGTGGTGGGCTGGGGGTCACTACAGCCCCCAGGACCAGGGTAGCAATGCCCACAGGGGTGAGCACGGGTGTAGCCTGTGATGGGGATGCCCTGGGGACATGCTGGCATGAGGACTTCCTGGGGAAAGGGAGGCCTGGAGCAGGTCTGGGCTTGTCCATGGAGAGGTTTGGGGGTGTTGATGGAACATGTGGAAGAAGGAACATGCAGGGAGGAGCTTGAGAAACAGGCCCATGTGGACATCTTGAGGTTCAACAAGGCCAAGTGCAAGGTCCTGCACCTGGGTTGGGGCAATCCCCCTGTCAATACAGGCTGGAGGTGAAAGGATTGAGAGCAGCCCTGCAGAGGAGGACTTGGGGGTACTGGTGGATGAAAACCTGGACATGAACCAGCAGTGTGTGCTCGCAGCCCAGAAGACCAATCATATGCTGGGCTGCATCAAAAGTATTGCCAGCAGATCAAGAGAGGTGATTCTGCCCCTTTACTCCACTCTGGTGAGACACCATCTGAAGCACTGTGTCTGGCTCTGGAGTCCTCAGCATAAGAAAGACATGGGCCTCTTGGATCAGGTCCAGCAGAGGCCACAAAAATGATCAGCGAGATGGAACATCTCTGCTATGAGGACAGGCTGAGAGAGTTGGGGTTGTTCAGCCTGGAGGAGAGAAGGCTCCAGAGAGACCTTATTGCAACCTTTCAGTACTTAAACGGGGCCTACAGGAAAGATGGGGACAAACTTTTTAGCAGGAACTGTTTGACAGGACAAGGGTTGATGGTTTTGAACTCAAAGAGGGGAGATTTAGATTAGATATAAGGAAGAAATTTTTTACACTGAGGGTGGTGAAACACTGGCTGAGGTTGTCCAGAGAGGTGGTTGAAGCCCCATCCCTGCTCACTTCAGGGGTGTTGGGCTAGATGACCTTTAAAAGTCCCTTACAACCCAAAACATTCTATGAAAAGGAATGTAAAATAAAGAGGTGAAAGTTTGCATGCAAGTGAGAGCCTCTCTTGGGGCTGGGGGTGACAGAACAGATCCCCCCAGCCCCATCATATCCTTCCATGTCTGGTCACTTATGGTCATTTATTGTCCCCGTTTTCCCTTGCCCATGGGGGAGGGAGTTGCTCAGCAGATCAGCAGGGGCTCGCCCTCTAATGCAGTCACAGTTTGGGGGTGGCCAGAGCAGCGGGGGTTCAG
>VYZX01027896.1:343198-390472 GCA_013401335.1 Brachypteracias leptosomus | reverse complement strand
CCCTGGGTGCTGCTGTCTCCTGTATCCTGCTCCTTGTTCCCCAGCATCTCTCTGCACCTATGTGCATAGCTCTGCTCTTACCAGACCACTTTCTTCCCTTTAATTTCTGCTTCCAGGGGTGTTGCTGGCAGGATGCCCCCCCAGCTCTCCCCTCTCTGGGGTGTAATGACCCCCCCTGCAACCGCCATAGGTGCCCCAGCAGCATTCAGCCCCACTGCAGAGACACAGCCCGATCAGTGCCTCCCCCCACCCAGGGAAGGGGGACTCCCTGCTCCTCCGAAGCAGGTTTCACCTCCCTTTCCCCTTGCAATAGCCCCCCTCCCCTCTCCCCCCGACCATCTGTGCTGTGGGGAGAGGTTCCTCTGCCCGGGGATCTGCAGCTGGAGCAAGCAGGACCCCAGGACGAGAGCAGGGTGGGATGCCAAGGGAACACGGGGCAGGGGAGAGGGGTGCAGAGCCACCCCCCCCACTGTGCAAACCACCAGGGTCTTCCAGTGTGCAGTAAGGAACATTCTGGGACTGTCCCGAGGACTATGGGGAGCAGCAGATACCTGAGGAGCAGAGGGAAGGGGTGACCAGTCCCTCCTGCTTGGCCTTGGGTGAGTTATTAATTGCCCTGTGCCACAGTGAGTGCAGTCCCCCAGTCCCCAGCTTTCTACACGGGCGATGCGGGTGTGCGGTTATTTGGGGAAGGATCACAGCGGGGCTGCAGCAGTCCCAGCTTAGGGCTGTGCTGTGAAATCCAAGTGCAATCAGACGAGCTCATTGCTTGCCTTGGCTGTGCCCCCGGCCCGGCAAAGTGCCCGCAGGCAGCCGTGCTGGCAGCCGCAGCCCACCCGCGTATCCAACCTGTCTCCGGCCACCCACGTCCCAAGCCCGGCTCTGGATCATCACCACCACCCCGTCCCTGCCCCTGAGCTGCTGAGGACGAGCCACTCCGGTCTGCTCCCCGTGGCAGGGAAGGACTCGCTGGAAGGACAGAAAGCCGAGCTGCTCTGGCAGGGAAAAGGCAAGTTAAACCTCCCTCCTTCCCTCCCTGTTTTGATGGAGAAATCTGCACAAATCCAGTGTTATCCTGGCGCTTTGGGGCTGGGGCTGTGCCCAGCTGCTGGCAGAGCCCGCACAGCCTGGCACAGCCCTCCCTGCCCGCCCGGCCGCTGCGCTGAGACCGCGCCAACTCATTGCACCCAGGGCGAGCAATGACAGCTCCCGGCTGAGCGGGGCTGGACCGGGCGGCCTCTCTTGGCTTTTCTGGAAGGAATGAGCGGAGGAGGAGGAGGAGGATGGCTGGTGCCCCAGCAGGGAGGAGGAACTGTCACTGGTCTCCTGGTGACATTCGGCCAACTCATTGCATCCGGTCTCTGCCCTCCCCTTCCAGCTGCCTGGGCAGGACTGGAGCTGCCCGGATGGAGATGGCTGCCCCGGATGGGGCAGGGCACGCCGTGGACACGCAGGGGACGAGTGTGGCAGCTGTGGCCCATTTGTGGGGTGAAGGGAGTTGGATAGCAGTGGCAGGATGGGGGACAGCACCACAGGCCAGCGTGCAGGAGGGAAACTGAGGCACGAGGGCTGCAGGGGCTGTGCCCGGGGGGGCAGGTGGGAGGCTCTGCCCGGCATTCCGGAGGGCAGCACCCGGGTGGAGCGGGCACAGCACTTCCCAGGAGGGCGGCAGAGCTGATGGCGACGGTGATAACTCTAAAAATACTCCAGCTGCTTTGTTGCCGGCGACAATAGCCCGCAGTATTTTTAGCTGTTGTGGCGTTAGCAGCTGAGCGGCTCCTCCAGTCCCGCTGCTGCCCCATCCTGCCCCCCGTGCCGCCGGGCCCCCCAGGGTCCCCCGGGGCTGCTTCCCGGTGCTGTGGAAACCGTAACGTTAGAAACTAAACACAAACACCTCACCCGTTGCCACCCCCGGCTGAGTCACGGCACTGCCACCTCCCCTCGCCCCTGCGTCCCCCTCCCTTCCTCCCTCACTCCTTCTCTCCCACCCTCGGCCCCAAAAGTGGTAGCTGGTGTCCCCCGAGCCAGCCCCACTCCCGCTTATGGGGGGATTGCCTTTCCCAGGGCCCAGATCAGGGTTGGCTTCGCTTTCCCCCATCCCGGGACTCCAGTAGCTGGGGATTTATGGAACAAACTGCAGGGCAGCATTGCTGTCCCCAACTCCATGGCACCAGGATGTCCCCTTGCTTCCTCACTGCAGAAAGCCAGACCCTGAGTGGTGCCTGGCTTGCCAGCATGGCCCTAGCCCTTGCCCCAAGACCCACCGGTGGCTGTGGCTCTGGCACAGCCCCTGCCCACTGCCAGGGATTAAAATAGCCGGGTAGGAGCAGGCAGAGGCAGAAAGAGCCACTTCGCACACCATGGCAAGGGCCAGGCTGGGATGCTGTGCCCAGGACCCTCATCCCGTCAAAGGGGAACAGGCATATGAGCAGGGGAAGGAGGTTTTGAAGTAACATCAGTGGTGGGACATGGGAAAACAAGGCAGATCTGCTCTGCCCTTGAGGGAGGTGTCAGTGCCAGCCCTGCCAGACCCAGCAGTGCCCTCATCCCACTTTGTGGGGGCACAAGAGATGAGCAGGACCCCATCCCATCTCTCAGGGGTGATGGGGTGTCCCACTGTGATACCATTGCTGTAGTTTTTGGGGGGACCTGGCAGGTTGCCGTGGGGCAAGTGTGGCTGTAGCCTCAATTGAGGCTGTGCACATCAGGATGGCTGCCCACCCTCCACCACTCGCATCCCAAAGCCCCTGGCACCACTGGAAACCTGCCTGCTGGGAAGCAGCAATTTTCATTGAAGGGCCAGGAGAGCGGCCGCACCACCTCCTCCCTAAAATAAGGCCGGGGCCAGCAGCAGGGCTGGGGTGGGCAGCCACGGCCATGACTATGTTAGGATGTTCTGGGGCTGAGGGCAGATCACATCGCGAGTATGAATTAATTAATACTAAGCAGTTTTGGATGGCGTCCCAGGCTTTTTTTTTTCTGTTTTCATTTTAGCCAACTCCAAGCCTGCTGGCATCTGCTGGGCCCTGGGTCTGGTGGGGAAGGGGGGTGGAGCACCCATGTAGCTGCCCCAGAGCCTGCGGGTGCTGGGGCGGTGTCACGGGCACCCCACCAGCTCGATGCCTCCTTGCTCCCCAAAACGTGGGTGCTCCCACTGACCCCACTGGCTTTGGGGGCCAGCACAGACAAAGGCAGTTTTTGGGGCCCAATGTAGCCCATTTTTTTGGTTGTGGGGGTTTTTTAGCTCCCCACCCTGCCTGCAAGAGGCTCAAACATGCACTTCATGCCTGGCTCGCAGCCCTGAAAATTATGTTGGAAACGGATTTTTAAATAAAAGTTGTAAGCACCTTCAAATGGTACTTTTATTACTCCAAAATGCTGTGGGAGGGTGAAGAACCAGAGCTTCAGGGTGCACAGCAGGGGTGTAGGCACCCAGTGCCTAGGATGGAAGGGGAGCTGGCCCCAGGTGAGAGGGTCTGAGGGGTGTGTGTGTCCAGCTGTTCATGCACACGCGTGTCCAGCTGTGTGTGAGCATGGCTGGGTGTGCACAGTGGTGCCGCTGGAGGTGTGTGTGTCTGTGGGTCCTGGCTGTGAACAGGTTTGGCTGTGCAGGAGACAGGACATGGGGGCTCGTGGCACCGCTCAAGCTCAGCCCCCAGACTCGGCTCCTGCTGATGAAACAGGCGCTTCTCCCTGCCAGGCCTGGAACTCCCCAGTGAAAAAAATGGGTGTGGTGGCCAAAAACATGCCCGTGCCCCACGCTTCCCGTGCAGGCGGCTGAAGAGAAGCCCTGTGCCAGCCGGCCTCCCCCAGCACCCCCCCGATGCCTTTAAATTTAGCTCTTCTTCCATCTCCGGTTGTGTGAGCCGGGCTGGAGGTCAATACCTCCACAGCCGTACGCACCCCTTACAGAGTGGCCGTCTGCCCTGGGGGGCTTTGGGGTCCTGAGAAGGAGCCATGCCCTGTCCTACCTTCCCGTGGCTGCTCCTCCACCACCGCGATGCCCCACATCTGCTGCCACCCCAGGCCCAGGGAGGTGGGAAGGGTTAAGTGACATGGCCAAAGTCCCCCCAGAGAAGCTGTGGCAGAGCTGAAAATGACCCCAAGCTCGAGGAGGGAAATCCTTGCCGGGTGCAAGAAATAAAAGCCCAGTCCAGCTCCTCTGGAGGAGTGGGGAATTTGGCAGGCATGGGGCCCACGTGTGCTCACCCCATCGGCACTGATGGTTTTCCTGCCTGAAAACTGGAGTGTGGCACCACTTGCCTGTGTGCACACACCATCACCCCGTGTGTTTGTGCATGCTCACACACATCCCACGCGTGGGTCCAGGTGTCCTCATGCTTGCCCTGTGCCTGTGGATACAACCACGGACTCACCTGTGCACCCACCTGTGTGTGAACACGTGTGCACCGTGGGCCTGTGCAACAGGGTGTGCGAACATGGGGGTGCCTGTTGACATGGGGTTGTGTGAGTGTGCACACGTGTGCACAGGCACATGAGCATGTGGGCAGTGGGGTGCACACACGTGTGGACCACGAGCATGGGGGCCCCGCGGTGTGAGTGGACGCAGGAGTGTGTGGGTGGGCAGCGTGTGTGTGGGCTGGTGTGTGCTGTGCCCAGGCACCACCAGAGGGTGCCCTGTCTCCATGCCACCTTTTGGGGATCCAAACCTGCACCCTGCCAAGGGACATGGGGGTGACATGGCCCTCTGTGAGGTGGTGACATTGCCTGCTGCTGGGTCATGGGTGCTTGGCTTCACCAGCCAGGCAGAGCCCCTCAGCACAGCCTATGGAAGGTGACAGCCACGGTGACACGTGCAACCACCAACACTGCCTAGGGACATGATCAGGGTGATGGATCAGCCCCTCGGTGGCACTGGAGGAGAGAGCTTTGCTGCAGGGGTGACAGGGAAACAAGCAGAGTGTGGGGAAGCTGTGGGGTCTGCATGTGGTTTGGGTGGGTGGGCAGCTCCCCCCTCCTACTCTGTTCAGCCCTGCGGGTGGCTTAGCCACACGTGGCGTTTTTTGGTGTCAACACCCTCCAGCCTGCAGTGACTCCAAACCTGCCCAGAGCAGGAGACATTTCACTCATGGTGTAGGGGCTGCAGCCTGGGCCCCAGCCTTATTTCCATGATGCTGAGACCTGAACAAACTCATCACACATGGGCACAGCAGAGATGAAGGCGACAACCAAGGGAGTGTGCAATTTCTGGTCCATCCCCCTCCCAGCCCTGTGATCTTCACTCCCCACAATCCTCTACCAGTCTGTCCCATGCATTTGGGTCACTTTCAACCACCCCACCAGCTCCCTGCTGTGGGTGTCACGGAGCCTGGGGAGCTGCCATCACGCCAGGCAGGAGCCACCTGAGGACACTTCTCCGAACCAACCCGACCTGCCATGGAGGCCAGACCTGCTGGGAGACCCAGCTTGGCAGGTTGGCGGGTCTCCTCCCTCCTCATTACCAGCTTCTTCCCCAGGAAGGGCCTCATCCTAAAGAGCAAAGGGACCAGCCTCTGCACCAACACTCATCCTCCTTACCCAGGGCTGGAAGGGGGCACACTGCCTGTGGGGTGTCAGCTGTGGGGTGCCAGCTGTGGGGTGCCAGCCAGGACGTATTTTTTGGCCACCCAAGAAGCAGCCCTTTCAAAGACAAAGAGCCCGGTACAAAGCTGCTTTGTGCCCGGACTTGCTGAGTTTTCCCGGCCTGCTGGAGCACGGCTTTGTCCCGGGAGAGGCCAGGGCATGTACGGGTACAGGCACAAGCGTGTCCCGGCGGCTGGCAGCGCCTGCTTGAAGGCTGTACTGCCATGATGCACTGGTGCTGGGCCCACAGCCCTCCCCAGCAGGACAGGTCCGTGAGTAGGGGGATGCAGTGCTGGGAACCGCAGTGCCTGCCAGGATGGGGTGCAGAGGTGGCCAGACCCTGCTCTGAGTGGCACTCACCAGCATGGCACAGCAGCCAGCTGGGCATCCCTCTTTCCCAAGGGACGTGCCTTGAAATAGGGTCCATGGGGGCACTCTGTCAGCACTGTCTGGGGTAATGGAGCAATCCTCCCTGTTCGCCCCCTCCCAGCCTCCTTGTCCCAGCCCTGACTCACGCCCCCCCATCCTCATCCCCATCCCTCGCTCGGGGCTGTCCCGGGTGGCGGCTCACCCCCCACAAGGCACACACCGGGGCGGTGCGGGGCAGCCCCGCGGCGGGACCGGGAACAGGGCGCAGCGCCATGCCGGGGTCCCGGGGAGGCCGCTCCGCAGCACCCCGCTGCCCTCCGTGTTTTCCCTGCAGCCTTTTGTGTGCGCGGCGGCGTGCGCGGGGAGGGCGCCGGTCTTCCCTCCTCCTCCTGCTGCTGCCCGCCATCCCCGCCCCCTGGCCGCCATTTCGCAGCGCCGGCCTCGCCCGCGCTCTCTCCACATCATGGAGGACCGGCGGCGGCGGGAACAAAGAGCCCCGGCCTGTGCCGTGCCCCGTGGCCGGGGACACGGGTGTCGCCCCGGGGCCTCCCGCCATGCCCGAGTTACGGCTGAGGGGGGGGGCGTTATCTCAGGCCTGGCTCCCACCCGGGTGTGATGAGTTTGTTCTGGCCTCAGCCTGGTGGGAGTAACACCGGGGGCTGTGCAGCCGGCCCTCCTCACCCCAGCCCTCCTGTCCCACCTTGGGGCTCATCCTGCCCCAGCACAGGGTGCTGGTCCCCGAGGGACAGAGCATGATGGAGACATGCTGTGTGTGCACAGGTGATGTGTGCATGTGTGACCATGTGTACATGACTTGGGCACCCATGTGATGGGACATGGGGTGGTGCACACGGGAGAGCGTGTAAACATGTTGAGTTGGGTGTATGCGTGCGTGATGCCATGACAGAGCACACAGCCTTGTGCTCGTGTGTGGCACTGCACGTGTGGTGTGTCTGTGCACACCTGGCAGCCTGCACGTGTGACACTGCGCATGAAAACGTGTGACACCGTGTGTGCCTGTTCTGCACATATGAAACTGCACATGTGTGACACTGCACATTCTACATGTGACACTGCGTGTGAACACGTGTGACGCTGTACATTCTGCACATGGGACGCTGCTGACGTCACAGTTGGCACATGGCTGCATGCACATACGACAGCCCACGCACGTGGCACCGTGTGTGCTCGTGTGTCTCTGCACACATGATGTGGTGTGTGCTCACACAGCTGTGTGCGCATGTGTGTGCCAGGCTGTGGGGCTGTGATCACAAGAGCACGTGTGAGTGTGCACACGTGTGCACATGAGCGTTGAAGGGAGGGCTACGTGGGAGTCTTGTGCATGGTGTGTGTCTATGTGAGAGCGTGCATGTGGGGCACCCACATTGGGCACCCACGCTGTGCCCCCATTTCCTCCCCAGTGTGTGAGCAAGGGCTCAGTGTGAGAGTGCAGAAGAGGGGGGGGTGTGCAAACCACCAAGGGGAGGAAGCTGATGGAACAGTTTTGGGTGCTGAAAAGGCATCTCCTGCCCTCGTCCAGCCTCTCTGGGGCAGTAGTCTTGAGCCCCCGGCCACTCCCCCGGTGCAGTCCCGGGGGCAACCAGAGGAGGGCACTACTTTAGGGGGGCAGCCAGAGGGGGGGCCGTGCCCCCCGACCGAGGGGAGGGTGCCTGGGGGAGGAAGCACAGCCCCGGCCGGCGGGCAGGCTGACCCCGTCACCCTGTGGGGACAGGCAGCAGGGTTCCCGGGCAGAGCGGGATGCCAAGAGTCCCTCCCGCCGCCGTGCCCTCTGGTCTGGCAGTAGGGACAGCCTGGTCCCAGCCGTGCCCCCCGCCGCCCTCCGTTGCTGATCCCACAGCAACCAGCATTAGGAACGGGGTGGGAGGGGAGTCTGCGGTCTCCGCTGCCTCGTCCCGCCACCCGGTGCCTCCCGGGCTGACGGTGGCTCCCGCCGGTGCCGGGAAGAGGAAGGCAGCGGCAGGCGGCGCTGGAGGGCGTGCGAGGCCGGGGAATGAGGGGAGGCGGCCGGGATGTGCCTCCAGCGGCGCCACGGCCAGGACTCGCCAGCACTGGCCTCATCCTGCTCCCCGAAACCGAGCTGCAGGTGTCGTTCCTGCCTCCTTCACTCGTCTGCCACCTGCTTTTGATTCCGTCCCCCAGTTCAGGTTTATCTTGTCTCAGCAGTGACAGCCCCATCTCTTCTGTCTACCGCTGCACAGGATCCTTTCTCAGCTTTCCCTAGCTTTCAGCACTACCCAACTTTTAAGCTGGATGCAACCAAAACATCTCCCCCCCACATAGAGCTTGTCTTGTGTGTGTCCCTACCAATAGCCCTCCAAGGAGAAGTCAAGCCATGCAGCGGTGCAGGGCACAGGTCACCTGCAAACGTGCTGGGGCCAGAGCCTGCTGCTGTCCTCAGCCCCACACCCCTTCCTTTTGCATGCAGGATCCCCCAGCCTCTGTTGTGTCCTCTCTCCTCTACCCCACAGTGCTCTTCCTCAAGCAGAGCTGGCAACCCATGCTTTCATCAGCAGAGGGGCCAAGAAAGCCCAAGTGGAGGACACAGTGAGTGTGCTGGTGCCACCCTGCACTGGGCAGCTGCCCGTGGTGGGCAGTACTCCGATCACGGCTCTCGTCCCCTCCCAGATGTCTTGCAGCCACCAGCGTCAAGGCACTTTGCCAGCATTAAATATTCAGTTCCCTTCTCCATCCCCTCCCTGCGAAGGAGTTCAGCATCGCAATGAACCTGCTGGCCTGCCCGTGCCCTGAGCTGGAGGAATGCATCTGGGAGGATGCTGTGTGCCAGCCTCTGGTGAAGCGGCTGAGAGCAGAGGAGAGGAGAACCACGTCCCCCAGGGCTCGTTGAGCGATGGCCCTGGGGACAAGGGTCACCTTCTCCCCCAGCTCTCCTGTGCTTCCAACTGCTGCAACGTGGGGTTCAGTGCTCCCCACATCTCTGCCCCAGGTCCGGATCTGTCCAGGGAGCTGCTCCCTCTTCCTCATTCTCCTCCACTGCTCAAGTACCAGCTGGCCTGGTCACTGAGAGGAGTGGCCTGTTGGGCTCAGATTAATAACCATTGAGCCCCAGACAAGGTCACACAGGGGTGTTGAGGGGAGTGAGCAGTGGGAGCAGGCTGGTGGTGAGTGGCTGTGCCCCTGCTGAGATCCTGTGGGGTGGCCAGCTGGCATGGGGTGCAGAGCTAATGGGGTTCTGCAACATGAGAAAAATTATATGGGGCGTCAGCCCTGAGTGCTACAAGCACTGGGGCTTGGAGTCCATCCTCTGGGGCAGAGCAACAGCAAACCCTGACCGAGAGCCAAGGCTGGAGAGAGAAATGGGGAGTGGGTGCCTGTGGATGGAGGGAGATGGGGTGTGAGCACTCCTGGCATCAGGATCCCAAACTAGCACCTGGGCATGCGAAAGAGGGAAGCTGGCCAAGGGCCACAATCCCAGCATCCACCAGTTTGCAGCAACTGGGAGCCAAGGGCATCAGCACTGAGCAGGGACAGAAGAAAGGTGGTTGGAAGAACCAGAGGTTGCAGTGGGGCAGGGACCACATCCTGCCGCCTGGCTGCATGGTGGGGTAACAGTGGCAGCAGGGCTGGTCTTCAGAGAGAAATAAATGCTATAGTTGAGGAAAGAGAAGTGAATTCTGGTTGAGGAAATGCTGAAAAACACCACACCAGGTCCCACCACAACGGCTGTCTTCAAACCCCTGGTAGAAAGCACTATCCCAAGAGACTTCTTTTCACCTTCAGGGCCATTTTCAAGCTTCCCTTGGCAACTGCAAAGACCAGAAATGTGCCATGCGTGGTCAGAATGGAAGCCCAAAGCCTGCTCGCGGTCCCCAAGCATGCAGGACACCAGGTCATGAGAACATCTCCATGAGGTTCAGGGCAGAAGTTCCCCATTTGCGGCCAGGACAGGAAACATCCAGGGCAGCACCAGGCTAGGGGGTCACAGCGTGGAAGATTCAGGACCCCACATGAGGGCTGGGAGGACCCAACGTGGGGCACGGCTGGATGAGCCCCATCCCAGCCTGGCAGCTTCCGCGAGCTGCAGGAGCAGAGTGGAGCCACCCCTGCCATTCCTGCAGCGTGGCATCATCGCTGCGCACGGTGCCACTGGAGTAATTGCCGCTGGGCTGGGTGCCAGAGCAGCGCCCGCCCGCAGCCCTCCCCCGCACAGCAGATAACTCAGTCTGCCTCCTCCTGACTCCAGGCGGCGAGGGGACTACCAAGACCCCCTGCTCAGCCCAGGGGGGACCCCCAGGCCAGGGTGAGAGGGGAGGGAGGTGATGGGGGGCACTGGGTCAGCCTTATGGTGTTCAACAGTCACCTTTTTGCATTCCCTGATCCTAATTTCAGGTGGCTGTTTGGCAAAGCAAAAAAAAAACAACCCAAAAAGCTTCCCGCTGCAAAGGCCACAGGAGCATTTGAGGAGCATGTTTTTGCCTGACTTCCTTCCTGGGAATAAACCACATTCTGGTGATACCGAGTGTAAAAACCAGCAGCGTTAACCGTCAGTGGCCGAAGCCGGGAGCCAGTGGAGCTGCAGCCTCCCCTCCCACCTCAGCTCAGCCTGTCCTGCCAGGGCTGGGGGGACACGACCAGCCGGAGCGCCGCCATGGGCCTGTTCTCGTTGCAGTTGCAAAACCGGATGCAATAAAAGCCCATTTGAGGCTGTGTGAGGGCGGGAAAGGGCGGAGGGACGGGTGGTTGGTACAGGCACTGCTGCGGGTGCTGAGCTGTGGGCAGCACACGTGGCAGCCATGCCACAGAGGGGAGCGTGGGGCAATGCGGCAGCTGCCTGTGGTGTGGAGCGGGGGTTTGGAGGGGCTGGAGACCAGGACTTGACACATGGCTGCCCCGTCTTCCCATGTCCAGTAGCCCTTGCTCACCCAGGAGCAACGGTGTCCTGGAAGAGGAGCCTGGCCCCGGCCGAGTGCCTCCCCCTGAGCCCCGACTGAAGCCTGGGGACAGAAAAGGACTCTTGTCCCAAGGCATGCTGAGGAGTCCCACCTCCACCGAGCAGCGAGGGTACTTTGATCCTCCAGACTCACCATTGCCACGCAGCCTAGGAGGGTTTTATCCTCATCTGCTCAACCTAAAGCTCTTCCCAAAGCGCATTTTATTAATTAAACTATTTTTTAGACTGAATGGGGTGAAGAAAGCATGGTCCATGGGGCATCGTAGGTTACCTTCTCGTTATCTGCATCCCATGGGCAGCTCTGGCACTACCCCGAGCTCTGCACCGATGGGTGGATTTTGCAGTGGTTTTGGACAGTTGGGTTTTTTCAGAGGGAAGATGGGATGAAAATGGGAGCAGTGGGGTGAGTGTGTTCAGTGGCAGTTTGCTGCCTCTGAGTTGGTGGAGCTCAACTTCCCCCCAGCATCTCTGGGGCATGTGGGGCGCACATTGGGGCTGCAAGGGTGTCTGGGAGCTGAGCTGTGGAGATGGCACCAGGCTCGGAGGTGGAGCCTGTGCCCCATTGCCCTATTCCCGGCCAGAGTTCAATATGGGGATTTTGTATATCAGGCTTGGCAGAGGCACAGCCCCCCCACGCTGCTGCCCTGCCAACACTAAAACACCGCTGGGCAGTGAGAAGGGACACATTCCCATTCTGCACAAAGGAAAAGGGGCATTTTTAGATACCAGCAGATGCCCCTCACAGGAAAAAAACAGCTTTTTTTATACCTCCATCCAGCACCTCAGCTCCTCCCTAGCTTTGGAATGAGTCTGTCAGGGCTCGGTGTGGGTGAGTGGGCTGGCAGTCATGCCACCAGTCCCCAGGGAGCTCCCACAGCAGTGTGGTTCGGGTGTGAACCCAGATCAAGGCTTCTCCTGCAGGTGGGGTGTGCTGGGTGCCCCATGTGTGGCTTCTCTGCTGCCTAATACAGGGTTGAGCTGCAGAGCAGCCCACCTCTGTGCTAATGGAAAGGAAAGCCTCTCTCTCCCTCCTCCAGTTGCTCATTTTTGCCAGCCCCATTGACCTAAGCATGTTTGCAGATCGCTGTCCCTCTGTCCACTGGGATGGAAATGTGGTCAAAGTTTATGAGAAGGGTGCCAGCTACACATACACGTGTGTGTGTGTTTGTGTGTATATACAGGCAGAGTGTGACGGGATGACCTTTGTTTTCTTAGGAAGCTGCACTGAAAAGCAAGACCAGGAGTGGAGGAAGTGAACAGGCAGGAAGGGGGGGACTCAGTGGATGTTTTCTCAGCTCTGCTCTGCCTCCCTGCAACACGGGAAGGAGGACATGGGGACAAACGGCTGCAGCAGGAGCCAGAGCCTGGAAAGCAGCATGGGACTCATCCTGCACACCCTGCCTTGGAGCAGCAAAACCAGTCACCATGTCCCACTGCAGCCATGGTGCCAGCCTGCAGGCAGTGTCACAGGGCCACAGTGCCTGGCCACCAGCACCCAAAGGTGCTTTCCAGATTGTTATGGGGTGTTTCTCCTCCTGCAGAGAACAGTAAGGAGGCTGTGTATGCCCCATCTTGCTGGGATACCCATCTCTGGCACAAGGGCATTTACCCACTGGTGTTTTGCTTGTACCAGAGGAAGGCTGCCTGCCAGAGCACTTCCAGGAGGCACTGGGACAGAGCACGTGGCAATGGGGACCTTCAGGTTTCATGAACTGATTTTCTTCCCCAGGCCAAACTCTGGGCAAGCTTGTCCCCTTTCAGCTTAAGAGGGGCTGCTCTGAGGTCTAGACTCTGCTCCTCTGTTAGGCAGGTGACATCCCATGTGCTCACCTGTGGCTTGGTCTGCAGGGAGGAGAGATGCTGCTGAGCTGGTCTCACCAGGGTGGCATGCTTGGTGGCAGTTGTCACTCAGAGCTGGGCCACCACGTCCCTCCTGTGGGGCAAGGAAGTGGCAGAAGGCTGGGTGTGCTCTGCCGCAGGTGCTGGCCACTCTCCTTTACATACATGTACACACTCTTTCTCCTTGGTGGCAAAGTGATGCCTTTTTTATCTGACAGGAGGCAGCTGCCTCCAGCCTGACCACCACTCACATGTGGAATCACAGAGTCCCCAGCATCTGATTCCCATGGGACAGCCACTGCCTGGGCCCATCGCATGGTTGTAGTGGCCGCAGAGCCAGAGTGGGGACCATGGGGCTGTGCTGTATATGGGGACTGAGCCCGGGAGCAGAGGGACCCTCAGTGCCCAGCCACAAGGACAACAACCACTGGTGCTCAGGTGCAAGGGCAATGCTGTGCTGGAAGGAGCCCGGCCAAGGCTCTCAGCAGGCACCACCACAGCATCTCAGAGCCAGGGAAGTCAGCCCTGGTGACTCAAGAGGCAAAAAGGGAAATTCAGATTTGCTCCTCTGCCCTTTGCAGCCCTGACCAGTTTCCTGGCTCCTCTTGATTTGTGTAACAGCCCCTGAGCTGCTCCCTGGGGCCACCAGGCCCCCTGTAGCAACTGGGCCCCCACTTTCACCACAAGCTCCTGTGGTCAGCCCCAGCTCTCGCTCTTGCAAATGGCCTCCTGCACATGGGGGTTGGTGAGTGCCTGCCCCTGGTTCCCAGCCAGGGCTCGTCCCCATCCCAAGTGCTGCAGGGGAGACCCCAGCCCTGCTGGGGTGCACGGCGCTGCACAGTACCATGGGGTGGCTGTGACCAACGTCTGCACCATGCTCTGCTCATGCAAGGCCAGGAGCTTTGGCATCCAAGTTCTCCAGCAATTCACTGGGTGACTTCCCACAGTGCAAAGGTTGAGGCAGTTTGTGCTTCCCAGCTGAGCCTGCTGCTTCCCCTCGACTCCTGGGTCTCCACCAGGAGCAAAGAGCAAACCCAGGTGGGATGACTAACCACCATGTATTTGATCCATCTTCTGTTTCCCAGCTCCAGCCTGGGCCACCAGCCCAGCACAGGGGTCAGGGACATGTAGGAAAGAGTGACAGCCCAGATCCAGTGCCCATGATGCCATTGCCTGGCTCTAACCCTCACTGCTCAGCTCAGGATGGAGCTTTTCTGCTTTCAAGGACATGGCACAGCTCTGGGATGGCAGCAGGACTTTGGCCAAAATGCAAAGTGGTGGCCAGGGCTGAGCTGGGGACCAGAGGAAGGTCAGACAGGTCCCACTGCAGCAAGGCTGGCTAGGGACAGAGCAGGGCTGTGGCCACTGCCAAGGGCCACTGCTCATGGCACTACCTGGTGACAAGGCAGCTGCAGGGATGTCCCAGGCCACAGTAGAGCCCCCCCTCAAAGCTGGCACCTGGGGAGAGGCTGGCTTGGGCTGCAAGTCTGTTCAGGGCCAAATTTCAAAGGGTTTGTGGGGTCTGCTCATGGGCACAGGGAGGAGAGCCCGGAGGTGTCCACACAGCAAGCGGCCTGGGGCGGCAGCGCTGGGCAGCGCTGATCCCACCCCCTCGAGAGACCCGGCGGTAACAGACAGGCCCCAGGAGCAGCTCCACGCTCACCCCGTCCCCGCAGGCAGCCGGTGGCACCAGGCTGTCCCCAAGGAGCCCCGACACCTCCACCAGCGGGCACATCCCCGGCTGCACCAGCAGCCCCCGTCACCCCCACCTGCTCTGCCCTCCCACCCCACCAGCACCACGCACCCAGCCCCACCCGCTGGACCCTACATGACAAACCAGCAGGTGCAAAGGAGGAAGGAAACGAGAAGGTTAAAGAAAAAATTAAAATAAAATAAAAACAAGCCAACCCCGAACACCCCAGACCCAGCAAAACGGCGAGCGGGGCAAGCCGGGCTGCCACACGTTTATTTGGGTACGGGGGAAGGGGAAAGAAATACCTGCCGAGGGGGGCAGCGGGGGTCCTGAGCAGCCAGTGCAGCGTGGTCCAGGGCTCCTCCCGGCGGCAGCTGCGGGAGGCCCCGCATTTCGGCCCCGCATCCCGGCCCCGCCGGCTGCCGGTGCGAGGGCCCCACCGGGCTGCGGCGCACAAAGGGCTCCGCTTTTAAAGCCCACAGCCCGATTCCCCCAACCCCACAGGGCCCTGATTGGCCGGGCCGGGGCAGCGCTGCCGGCGGGGGCCCCCCCATGATGGGGGGAGGAAGAATTTAAAAAAAAAAAAAATCAAACCCCGGAGGGGAAAGTGCGAACCAAGCCCCAGCACCGGAAAAACCAGCGCCGGGATGCCCCGGGCAGGCACCTGCGGGGCTGGGGGAGGCGGGAGGGCGGGGGGGGGCTCGCAGGGGATCCCGTGTATTGCGCGGAGGGGCTGGGAAGAAAAGGCTGGAAACCGCAAATCTGTGGAAAAAACTTGCTAATGCCAGGCCTAGCGAAACGGGGATGGGCAGGTGTTCCCGCCGGACTCCGACTTCTTCCCTGTGCCTGGCCCCTCTCCAGCTGCTGCCTTCGCCCCGGGGCCGTCCCGGCCCCCCGGGTTTATCCCCCCGGTTT
Organism: Brachypteracias leptosomus; assembly: GCA_013401335.1. Classification (NCBI taxonomy): domain Eukaryota; kingdom Metazoa; phylum Chordata; class Aves; order Coraciiformes; family Brachypteraciidae; genus Brachypteracias; species Brachypteracias leptosomus. The sequence continues at coordinate 375,143 of VYZX01027896.1, read as the reverse complement.
TAGGGTTGGTGGGTTTTTCTTGGGGGGGGCCGGTGGGGGTGGTGTCCGGGAGCTGTGCTTTCCCAGCTCGTCGGCAGGGGGTACGCTTGTACCGAATAATCCAGCCCTTTTGGCCCGGATGCTGCCCCCCCGCCGCCCCCATCCCTGTCCCCGTTCTGCTCCCGGGAGCTGCGGGCGGGCGGGAGCCCGGCCAGGGCCGCAGGGAGCTGCTCCCGCTGACCCCAGCACCGGCAACGGCGGAGCTGAGGTGCTGCTGGGTGCACCCCTTGGGGTGATGGGTGAGCAGACCAAGCCTCTTCACCCCGTCCCACCCGGGGTTAGGGGCCTCCGACCCGCTAGAGTTGCTACAAAGAGCACTGGGTGACAGGGGGATATTTTGGGTCTCGATGGAGCACATTTGGTGTTTAGGGCGGCAGGACAGCCCTACCTGTGCAGAGAGGCAGAGCATGGTCTCGGGTATGGTCATAGATGCTCGTACTGGTGTGCCAGGCCTTTCCAGTAGCCACATGTTTGGCCAAGGGTTATTATGGCTTCACAGCCTCTTGGACATATGATTGACCCAGCTGCAGAGAAGGAAACTTGAGGCACAGCGGAAGGTTTACGTGGAGAGAGCCCAGGACAGCCCAGGTCCCTGTTGCATCTCTGTGCCCAACCCAGAGCACCTTGGAGCAGAGCCACACTCCTTGCAGACCTCTCACATTGCATTCCCAGCTTTAACCAGCCTCTGACTGCCAAGCACACATCCAGTCCCCAGCAAAGCTGGCCACCAGCCTTGGCTCTCCAGGGGTGCGCTGAAGACTTTTGGGGTGTTCATCCCAGCAGCAGGGTTGGGGCTGTTTTCAGCCCTCCTGTCTGCTGGACCTCGAGCTGTGACCGTGCAGAGAGGAAGAGCAGAGGTGGAAAAACAAATGGGTCTTTTCTGGTGTCCAAAACCTTCATCGCCCAGGCCATGCGGGGGCAGGATGGATGCTCTGGGGATGGCGGCAGGAAGGGGAGGGCTCACTGGGGAGGCGAGAGGTCCTGTCGCAGGCAGGAGGGCGGGCGCTGCTGGAAACGCCAATCCCAAGCCCCTCTTTTGCTTTGAATTTCTCTAATGGCAGAGCTTGCACCAGGCTTTGTTCATGGGGCAGGGGGCAAATGCCTCACTGGGGCCCCCAGCCCGTCCTCTTTGCTCTATTCACCTCTTTGGGCCCTGGGCAGCAACTTGCTGGGATTCAGTAATGACTCCTCTTGTTAACTGGGCAGCCATATGAACTTGGTGACTCCTCTCCATGTTGTGTGGCCGTTGTCTCATGTCCTCATGAAGAATTTCCCCTGGCAATGCCAGTGGAAATGGAATTGATTCTGTGGCCTCTTCGCCTCTCTGCGCATCTTCTGTTGGACTGATAGGTAGCTCTGGCTGAGCATCCGGGATCCTCTGGGGATGGAAACTGAGGCATAGAAGCCAGGCTGACACCAGCCAACCTGAGTTGAGTCTGCTTACCTACCAAAAAAAGCAGATTTTAATTCAAAGCAGTGACCCAGGAGCCTTCCCCACTGCTCTTCCCCTGTGCCAGTTTCCAAAGCAGGGCTCATCCCCACGAGGGATGAGTGAGGGACCCACGCTAAGGGCAAGCCAGATCCTGCGGCTGCTGACAGAAGGCCAGACCCATCTGTGGTGAGCCCACCTTGAAGATCAGCAGGTATACAGATAAAAAAATAAGGCCACATCATACACAGGCTGTATCCAGGCTCTGTTTNTAAAAAAAAAAAAAATCAAACCCCGGAGGGGAAAGTGCGAACCAAGCCCCAGCACCGGAAAAACCAGCGCCGGGATGCCCCGGGCAGGCACCTGCGGGGCTGGGGGAGGCGGGAGGGCGGGGGGGGGCTCGCAGGGGATCCCGTGTATTGCGCGGAGGGGCTGGGAAGAAAAGGCTGGAAACCGCAAATCTGTGGAAAAAACTTGCTAATGCCAGGCCTAGCGAAACGGGGATGGGCAGGTGTTCCCGCCGGACTCCGACTTCTTCCCTGTGCCTGGCCCCTCTCCAGCTGCTGCCTTCGCCCCGGGGCCGTCCCGGCCCCCCGGGTTTATCCCCCCGGTTTTAGGGTTGGTGGGTTTTTCTTGGGGGGGGCCGGTGGGGGTGGTGTCCGGGAGCTGTGCTTTCCCAGCTCGTCGGCAGGGGGTACGCTTGTACCGAATAATCCAGCCCTTTTGGCCCGGATGCTGCCCCCCCGCCGCCCCCATCCCTGTCCCCGTTCTGCTCCCGGGAGCTGCGGGCGGGCGGGAGCCCGGCCAGGGCCGCAGGGAGCTGCTCCCGCTGACCCCAGCACCGGCAACGGCGGAGCTGAGGTGCTGCTGGGTGCACCCCTTGGGGTGATGGGTGAGCAGACCAAGCCTCTTCACCCCGTCCCACCCGGGGTTAGGGGCCTCCGACCCGCTAGAGTTGCTACAAAGAGCACTGGGTGACAGGGGGATATTTTGGGTCTCGATGGAGCACATTTGGTGTTTAGGGCGGCAGGACAGCCCTACCTGTGCAGAGAGGCAGAGCATGGTCTCGGGTATGGTCATAGATGCTCGTACTGGTGTGCCAGGCCTTTCCAGTAGCCACATGTTTGGCCAAGGGTTATTATGGCTTCACAGCCTCTTGGACATATGATTGACCCAGCTGCAGAGAAGGAAACTTGAGGCACAGCGGAAGGTTTACGTGGAGAGAGCCCAGGACAGCCCAGGTCCCTGTTGCATCTCTGTGCCCAACCCAGAGCACCTTGGAGCAGAGCCACACTCCTTGCAGACCTCTCACATTGCATTCCCAGCTTTAACCAGCCTCTGACTGCCAAGCACACATCCAGTCCCCAGCAAAGCTGGCCACCAGCCTTGGCTCTCCAGGGGTGCGCTGAAGACTTTTGGGGTGTTCATCCCAGCAGCAGGGTTGGGGCTGTTTTCAGCCCTCCTGTCTGCTGGACCTCGAGCTGTGACCGTGCAGAGAGGAAGAGCAGAGGTGGAAAAACAAATGGGTCTTTTCTGGTGTCCAAAACCTTCATCGCCCAGGCCATGCGGGGGCAGGATGGATGCTCTGGGGATGGCGGCAGGAAGGGGAGGGCTCACTGGGGAGGCGAGAGGTCCTGTCGCAGGCAGGAGGGCGGGCGCTGCTGGAAACGCCAATCCCAAGCCCCTCTTTTGCTTTGAATTTCTCTAATGGCAGAGCTTGCACCAGGCTTTGTTCATGGGGCAGGGGGCAAATGCCTCACTGGGGCCCCCAGCCCGTCCTCTTTGCTCTATTCACCTCTTTGGGCCCTGGGCAGCAACTTGCTGGGATTCAGTAATGACTCCTCTTGTTAACTGGGCAGCCATATGAACTTGGTGACTCCTCTCCATGTTGTGTGGCCGTTGTCTCATGTCCTCATGAAGAATTTCCCCTGGCAATGCCAGTGGAAATGGAATTGATTCTGTGGCCTCTTCGCCTCTCTGCGCATCTTCTGTTGGACTGATAGGTAGCTCTGGCTGAGCATCCGGGATCCTCTGGGGATGGAAACTGAGGCATAGAAGCCAGGCTGACACCAGCCAACCTGAGTTGAGTCTGCTTACCTACCAAAAAAAGCAGATTTTAATTCAAAGCAGTGACCCAGGAGCCTTCCCCACTGCTCTTCCCCTGTGCCAGTTTCCAAAGCAGGGCTCATCCCCACGAGGGATGAGTGAGGGACCCACGCTAAGGGCAAGCCAGATCCTGCGGCTGCTGACAGAAGGCCAGACCCATCTGTGGTGAGCCCACCTTGAAGATCAGCAGGTATACAGATAAAAAAATAAGGCCACATCATACACAGGCTGTATCCAGGCTCTGTTTCTTTGATTTCTTTTTTTCTTTTTCTATAGGGAACCTGACCTGGCTCTGGATTTCTGTTGCTATTTTGCAGGTAGGTAGAACCATAGAGGGATTTTGATCAGGCTGGTTTCTCGGGGACGAGAATTAACCCTGGAGCTGAACTGTCTGGGCTAGCAGTGCTCAGGGCTTCCCAACAGACAGCACTAATGATGACACAGCATCACCCTCAAGACTCGTTAAAACCCACACTTCAACAAGATCACCATGTCTATAAAACCACACAGTCCTGTCACGGTGCCTATGTGTGAAACCAGACCTGCTCAGAAGCGCTCCTTGGTGGCTGTGGCAGGTCTCCAGGCTGCCAGCACTGGCAGAAGCAGGACAAGGCAAGGTGGGTGTTGAGGGTTTGAAGGGTCCTGGGCTCTGTATCGGTAGGGGTGCAGGCAGGGAAAGGCAGCATGGTGCTTCGGCATGCCTTGTCCATCCCTGGGACTCACCTTGCTGCTTAAACCCTCCTAAAGCTGATGGAAGTCGCTGCCTAGCTCAGGCTGTGCACATTGAGTTCACCCTCACCCATGCATGGCCCAAAATGGGCTGGATCCTGAAGGAGAAGGATGCCACCAAACCCAGCTGCCTTTTCTCTCTTGAAGATAAATCTCCCACAATAGCCCAGGCAACGAGGAGAAAATAAACACAAATACAGCGCAGGGAAAGTTTGGCAGGAGCTGGCTGAGCATCCTGGCAGAGCAAACGCTCCCGCTAGTGCTCGGTCCAGCTTTCGTGCGAAGCCCCTTTTCTATCAAAGGGGGTCCTGGCGAGTTTGCTTCACCGCCCACTGGAGCATCCCTGTGGGGCCAGGCTGGCTGCGGGAGGGAGATGCGGAGCCAGAAAGGCCTGACCCCACCCAGAATCTTAGTGCTTCTTTCAGCAAGAAGTGTAGAGCACCACGGCCTCAGTGACATCGAGGCACCACTTGTCATCAGGAAAAATGCATGTGACATCACTGGCAGGTGGCAGGAGGAGAGCTCAAGGCTGTAGAAAACCAGGAGTGGCCAGTCCCATGTCCACCGGCGGGTAGGCATGAGCACGGGCAGGGCTCCAGTGTCCCAGCTCCACGTGCTGCCTGTGCCCAGCCTCCTGCCTTCTCTGCTCTCCTGTGGCTTGGGCATGCATGGGGTGAGGCTCTGCCTGCACACAGCGAAACACGCACACGTGCACCACCTCCATCAGGACACCATGGATGAATTTGACAGTCTGGGTGCTTATCTTCATCCAGCTGAGAGCAGGAACTAAACCAGAGCTGGTTTGGCCATGGGAAGGCAGTGATCTGGTGAGGAGTTGGGGCTGGCAGCGTGTTTGGGACAGACTCCTCTAATAGCAGCTCAACCTTTCCTCTGCCTGCAGCTGAGTCTTCCCAAGGGTTACACCTTTGCAGTTATTGCACTGGGGGATTCCTCTCCTTCAATGTGCCCCAGCTGGGTGGCTGAGCTGGGCAGCCCTGGCTTGCAGCAAATTTCAGTAAAGCGTTCAAAGTCAAAATGGGTCTTTTGAAATCCTCTCAAAGCAATGGGGGAAGGAGTCAGGTCTGCTTAAGGCTTTTCAGCCAGACCCTGAGCCAGTGCCCAACTCCGCCCACGGTTCTGAGGAATTACAAGGCTGAGGCAGCCAGGAAATCAGTTCGGACATGGTCTTCAATGTCCCATGCGCTCCTGGGACTGGGTTCAAGCCAGCAATGATGAAAATTCAATAGAAAAAGGTTGGCTTGAAGACTGGGGTGGGAGGTAAGCAAGGTGATGCTCTGGCTGGGAGCTTGGAACCCAGGAGGGAGCCTGACCACCAGTCCTGGACATGCTCATCCCTATCACATCGGCTCTGGAATGGGCTCTCTTTTCAGCTCTTGTTAACCTAACAGCTGTCCTGCACGTCACTTAGGAGCAAGTGTACGTGAAGTGTGTGTCATGTTGTGTGTGTGCATCCAGGTTTGGACACTAGGTCTGGTCTCTGCTCCTACTTCTTCCCTGGCATTGCTTGCTTCCTGCTGTTTTTGAAGCAACCCATCAGGATGAGGCCTCTCACCAGCCTCTCTGTAATGTGCGCATGTATTCCTTCAGCAGCTTCTCCTGGGCTTTCCTCCTGCTCTATTTAATTAGGCACTGAGGGAGAGGGACAATAACCAACAATTAGGTGAGCTGGAGAAGTGCCCTGGTTTTCTGGCCTCGCTGCTCTGAGCACCTTGGGAACCATTCTCCCTTGAGACAAGAGGAGGAGAGCCAAGGCTCTTGAAAGGCGGAGCAAAGCAGCATCAGCTGGGGAAAAGCAGGCGGTGAGTTAAATTGTGAAGGCGCGGTGGGATGAGGCAGGTTAACTCCCTGGGAAGGGGTGTTCCCACAGGGTTTGCTCCTGGCTCTGACTTGGTGGGGCTATGGGACTGTCATCGGACACAACATCAATATCCTGGGAAGTGCTCAGGAGGAATGGGCCAGTGTAGCTGCCTGCGCTTGGCTCTGCTGTCCTGACCCACCAGCATGGCCGGTTTACATGAGTGTGATGTCTGGATACCACTGGGCTCTTGTCCTCAGAGGTTGTGAGGCTTGTCTGTTCATAACTGTTTTGTGATCGTCAGTGATCATCTTCCCCATGGCTGCAGGGTCAGTGGCATCCCTGGGGAGGGATTACCTCCACCCCTGACTGAAGGCCTGGCCCAGTTGGAAACAGCCCGAAGCAGCCTCTGCCTCTCTTTCTGTTGCCAGCTCAAGGCCTTGGAGCTAATCTCCAGTGTCGCCAAGAGATCAGATCTTGGCCCTGCTGGTAATGGTGTGATCCCAAAACATTTTGGTAACAGAAAACTTGAGATACTGAGCCAGACATTGAGCTCCCAAAGAAGACAGTGGGGGACAGGGGTCTGACTGCATCTGGGTGAGGCTGGAGGCTGTGATTCAGCTGGTGAAGGTGGTGACTGGGTGGGTGATACACAGGGGTGACCCTGACCCAAACGACCTGGAAATGCAATGGGAACCAGCCAAATCACAGCAGTCCCAGCCTTTGGAGAATCTGTCTGCCCTCCTTGCTGGCTGGGAGCTGCCCAAGAGGTGCTGTGTGAGCCCCATGAATGGTCTGCTGCAGAGGAGGAGGATGCTTGGGCACAGCTCAGTTGACAGTGATGACTGGAGCCCTGGTACCTGCATCTTACTGGAAGTCTCAGGCAATTGGAGACTTTTTTGGTCCTGGCCTCTCTGAAAGGTTCAGCGCTGGCCTTGCCAAGGCCAGAGCTGTCTCTGTGTCTGGCCAAGAAATTCCTGCCAAGACATTATTTGGCCCAAGTCCTGGAGGCAGGATAAATCAGTTTGGATTTGCAAATCCCAGGCAAGTGGCCGTGCGTGTGCTCAGACACGCACCTCTAGGAGAGCCCATTCCTTACCCGCATCTGCCTCTGCTGACCCCTTGTTGCTCAAGGTTGCCCTTGCTCCTGCTCCTGGCTCAGCTCCCTTAGCTTCAAACCCCTTCAGGCTTCAGCAGCGTCCTCTCAGAGGGCTTGTCTGAAGGGTTGTGCCCCGTTCTCCTTCACCTGGGGAGCTCAGCCTTGTGACACAGCATCCAAGAGCGGCATGTGATAAAAATCACCCATTTGTCCTCATGGCAAATGGCCTGGCAGTGGCAAGAGGCTGCTCTCCCATCCACAAAGCACATGCAGCTCCTCAGGGACTGATCCAGCCTTCTCTGACAGCTCCTGATGGAGCTGGTTCTGCATCCCCAGGTCCATGTTCTCCAGCCAAGGCCACTGGATATGAATCGCCCATCCCTGCTGCTGTGGAGGGGTGAGTTACCTATTGCTGTTGCCTCGCTGTGCCTCACAGGGAAACTCCTGGTGGGGTGGAAGGTCCTGGATCTGCCAAATTTCTCACTGGAAACAGGATATGAAATGATCCGTGAAACTGATCCCCTGCTTGGCCGTGGCCGCTGGCACCTCTGACTCCACTCATGCACTGGGTATGAGTCCCAACCATCCTTGCATGATGCCACCCACAAACAAATGAGAAGCATTGGCTGGTTTACCCATGGAGAATGAGGAAGGCGCTGGGGGAAGGCTGGTGGAGAGGAGGTAAGTCCGTCTGGGTGAGCCGCATCGATCGGAGGCATATGATACATTATTCATGACCAACCTGGGCTGCAGCTCAAGAGAAAGTGGTGAGCATGCACTTCTCCTTGGGAAATATGCCTGTGAGAGCCAAGGAGCCCCTGTCTGAGGCTGACAGTGTTTTGAGGGAGAGGCCGAGATGCTGGTTGTCTCACTCTGCTGCAACACCTCCTCAGGCTGGCTGCCTGTGGCAAGCCAGGGATGGAGCATGGTGGCCAGGTCTGTCCATGGCAAGGATGGAGGATACAGCATCAGTGCTGCAAAGCGTTGCGGCCAAATGGGCTCCAGCCCATCAATGTGGTCATGAACTACCAGTTTCCTTTTGGTTTTCATGCCCACATCCACCGATGCTTGTGGCAGCCAAGAGTGACCAGTGAGTCCCAGTAACCAATGATGTGTCACACTAGAGAGTGTTTCTATCCAATGCTGCTCCAAGGGCAGAGCAGCTTCTCCTTGCTGGGACACCCCAGTCCTTGTTGCAAGCACATGTGGCTCATTTGAAAGTGGTGCTCCACCTTGACCAGCAAGTTAAGGGTACTCTGCTTCCCAGCCTGGATGAAAGCACAGTGCAAGGGATGTAGGCCACGTCAGACTTTCCTGAGAGAAGGGTGACAGAGAGGAAGGCAGGGACACACGATGAGGACATCTGCATGACTTCATATCAGGCATGATTCAGTGTAGAAGTCACAGCCCAAGATGGGTGCAGTCTCCAGGGCTGATCGCATCTGGAAGACTTTGGGGAGGATACTAAGAAAGGAACCTTCTTCCCAAAATGTCCAAGCAACCAAAGCACCTGGAGAGCCCATCCCATGGCAGACAGGGCTTCTCCAAGAGCCAGGTACCCTTCCAGTGGGGTACAACATTCACACTGACTTCAGTGCAGCTGTCCAGGGGAACCATGGTCAGGGCAGCGAGGGGCATTGGTGTGACAGCAGCATCACCCATGGGACCTGCTCCCCACTGCTGCAGACATCCCTCAGGACAGGAGGCAGCTGGATGACCCATGGGACATCTGCTCACTGTGACACTTGGCATGATGCCACCACACTGCGGAGGAACTGGGGCTGGGAAGAGACACTGAGCTGGGGAGTGTCAGGCTGGAAGTACTGTGGCATTGGGGCAAAACTGGGCTGAGAAAGGCATTCAGGGCCTGTTTCGAGGGGGCCCTTAGAGTTGCCTGGCTCTGGGTTTTATACCCACTGCCCACAGCAGCCCCATGGTGCTGGAGAAGGGGCTCACACCCCCCCCTCCAACCCCGCAAGCATCCTCTGGGATGCTGCCTCTCTTCCTGAACCCATTTCCTCCCCTTCCTCACACTCGGGGCTGTGTTGCCTCTCTGGAGGCTGCACATAAACCTGCCAGGCCTGGGACACCAGCTCCCCCCTGGAAACCTCGCTGCTGTAATTCCCAGCAGAGCCGAGGTCGGTTCCATATGGCCATGGGCTCCTGTCCTCCCCGCTCGCGGCCTCCCCGGCCGGGCAGCCTCGCAGCTCCTCCCCAGTGCAATATGGTAGGTCCTGCCCAGCGCCAGCACTGGGGGATTAGCTCTTTTTGTTGTGGTGGTTGTTGTTGTTTTATTAGCTAAACCTAACGAGGCAGCATTTGTGCTGGCCCTTGAGGGCAGGTGGCCGGGATTTATGACTGCAGCGCTGCAGGGTGACCTAGAGCAGAGACAGACACTTAGTGCAGGGGAAAAGAGACCAGCACCCGCATCCCTGGGGATGCTGGGAGGACTGGGCGGCTGTGGTGCCTGGCAACCTCTGCCGATGCCGTGTTTGCACCAAGCGAGAGCGGGCGCCTGTGGTCCGGGGGTATTCACTGGCGTGGCTCACGCCGGAGCTGGCAAGGACGCTGTGCCATGCTGAGAGAGCACTCGCCTTGCGAGAGTCACAGCTGGCACGGGCACGGCGCTGCTCTGAAGGGGCATTTCACTGCTCAGGCGGCCGCCGCGCATGAAAAGGGCATTGTAGGGGAGCGTGTGTGGCTGGGGAGCAGCTGGCGTTGGCAAAGCATCGCCGCATCTTAAAGGCGCACAAAGACCACCGCCTCCCTCCCCACAGGGCAGTTTTGGAGCTGGGGTAGAGGGGAAAAGGGTAGGATGTTGCTGGGGGTGGGGTGGCAGCGGACACCACTGTGAGGATGCGAGCATGAAGGGGACAGTAACAGGTCCTGGCTGCGATTTGGGGCCAGCTGGGTCTCTGCCGGTGTGTGGAACCATTGGGTGCTGTGGGATGCTGTGCCCCCAGAGTGGTGACACCCAGATCCAACTAGGTGGAGGGGACTTGGGGACTTAGTAAAAGCCCCTTCTTCTTCTAAGAAGGCCCCTTCCCTTTCTTCTAAGCCAGCTGTGGGGACTCCCTACCTGTGGTCCCTTGCAGAATCAGGGCATCTGCCCCTGCAGCTGCCTGAATCCCTGCTGTGAACACCCTTTCCATGCCCTGCCCGGAGGGGTGCAGCGTGCCCCCATACCTGTCTGCCTAGGCCTGGTTCACACCATGGGATCACAGAACTTTCCTCCTGAAACTGGTTTTCGAACGGGCTGGGCTCACCCAGCGTGAAGAGCAGGATGGGCAACGCTTTTTTCAGGCGGCAGCATAAATCAGCCCATGGCTGGTGTCGGGCTCTGCCAGACGTTCCCCTGGGGAAGCAGAGGCGGCCGCAGGGGATGTTTCTCCATGCCTGAGTTTGCAGCTCGGGGCCCAAGTACAAACCCATGGCCATGTTCAGGTTCATAAAAGGACTGGGGACACACAAGGGACATGTAGAGCCCTCCAGCAGTGGAGGAGAGGAGCCAGCTGGACGCTGCGATGTCTCAGCTCTCCGCTGCCAGCTTTGCTGGAGCCAGTTTGCCAAACCAGGGCGCACAGAGGGGCCTGGGGATACTTGGAAGGATACACAGCTCCCTCTGAGGAGGGACCCCAGAGAAAGATGGGGTGTGTGGGAAGGGTTGGGAGGCAGTGGGATGTGAGGGAAGGAGCCACACAAGTCAAGAAGCGCTCAGAAAAGTCTTTGGCAGCCAAACGCGCTAGCCCAGACATGCCGCAAAGCTCCTCTCACTGGGAGCTGCAGCTTGAAAAGAGCCTTTGAGGAAAAGCTGGGGAGCACAAACACGTTTCTCCTCCTTCCCCTGGAGTGGGGGGAAAGCTCCCGCCCCACGGCAGGCTGCTGCACCCCGCCGGGAGGAGGACACTCGCGGGGGGGCTTGTCACAGCATCCTTGGGGTGAGCATGAGAAAGGGACTAAGGGGGATCCAGTGGAGGGAAGGGGGAGCTCTGCCTCCCTGCCCACCCTTCCGTCGTAACCGGGCTGCTGGGAGCGGGGCGAGCNAGGTGGTTTGCAGCCTGCACCCCTTGTCCTACATCTCTACCCCTGCGTCCTTGCATCACTGGTCCTACATCCCTACCCCTACATCTCTGCATCCCTGGTCCTACATCCTTATCCCCGCATCCCTACATCCCTGCATCCCTGCATCCTCACAGTCCTGCTTCCTTGCTTCCCTGTTCTGTGGAGGGTGNGCGGCCGGGGGGGGGGAACCCCCAAACCGCTCGCCCCGCTCCCGGCAGCCCCCCTCTCGCACGGCAGAGGGCGCCCTTTCCACGCTTGCNACGGGGGGGGAACGAGGCCGGTTCCCAAACACCCGAGTGAATCCCACTGCTCCCGAAATAGGGACTCCGGACAAGCCTCAGCCCCTGCCCCACGGAGAGCCAGGTGGTTTGCAGCCTGCACCCCTTGTCCTACATCTCTACCCCTGCGTCCTTGCATCACTGGTCCTACATCCCTACCCCTACATCTCTGCATCCCTGGTCCTACATCCTTATCCCCGCATCCCTACATCCCTGCATCCCTGCATCCTCACAGTCCTGCTTCCTTGCTTCCCTGTTCTGTGGAGGGTGAGGTGGTTTGCAGCCTGCACCCCTGCATCCTTGCATCCCTGTCCCACAGAGGGTCCAGTGTCCATGGCAGGTCCTGCCCCTGCCACTCCAGTCCTCCCATTTCCAAAGGATTCCCTAGAGCTGGATGAGGCTTGGAGTGGTGCTTCAAGGATGTTCAATGTAGGGAATGTCTGTGATGTCCACATGGATGAAAAAACCACCAAGGGGAAGATAGAAGGCTAAAATATCCCAAGTGGCAAGGAAAAGGTGAGGAGGGGTGACTGTTCCTGTCACCTCCAACAGAAGAGTGATTGGGGCAGCAAATGGAGACTGAAGGTGGAGATATGCAATGGTCAGTGTAGGTCACACGAGGCCTCCTCACAGGACTCCCCGCTGCAGGAGGCTCTGGGTGCTCAGAGGTTTGCACGTGCCCGATAAACAAGTGTACAAAGTCATGAAAGAAAAACCCATGGAAGTCTGTTAGAAAAGCTCCAATGTTCCCATGCTGCTGGTGGCCAGAGGCTAGAGGACCACCTGGTCAATCCCGCTCTGTGGTTCCTGCTCCTGCACTGCTCCCTGTGCATCTGGGAGACATCCAGGGTGGCTACCATGGGGCAGTGGTGGAGATGGCCCTCTGGGCTGCCTCACTCTACCTTTCTTCCCTTCTTGTGCAGTCTGGATTCATGCTGCCCTATGTCCTACCAAGCCTCTCTCTGCATTAAAAGCTAATATTTTTTTCTAGGGTTTTGTTTTTTTTGGCCCCTAAAAGAGGCCAATTGCTCCTACCCGAGAATACCTGTCCCATCTGGCTTCTGGGTCGCTCATTTTCATTGCATGAGCAAAGGACCAAGAAATAGACCATAAAAATAACTGCCTGCAGCTGAACCTCGCTGGGAAGCCGCGATACACAAAGGAGGTGGCTTTAGGGGAAGCCGGTGTCATAGGATCTAGACTATAAACCACCTCCTCCTGCTGCAGGTTCAGAGGCCTGTGTTCATGCAGAGGGAGGATCAGTGCTGTAATTCAGCCGCTCTTGCAGTTGCAGAGTGTGTCAGCGCTGGGAAATCCCCGAAGCTCACCGCCAGATTAAGAATTAGATCCAGATTGTAGGGAGATGGATCAGCGTCCTGGCATGGTACCCTCCAGCAGCCTCTCCTTGCTGCTGCTGGTGCTACATGATGCGGTTGGTCCCTGCTGTCTAAGGCAAGGAAAAGTTGGGGAAGCAACCAAAACAAGCGGCAGAGGAACTGGCACCGTGCCCTCAGAGCCTGGCCTGATCCTGACAGCCCTGAGCTGATTACCAGCATCTTGATCTTCCCTCTAACACCACAGCCTGGTGCTCGCAGAGGGCTTCCCCGGGGGGAGCGGGTGCCCCCACCTCCTGCTTGCACGGGTGGGGCTGTTCCCAGCCTGGCTTTGTGGGCTGTGCGTTGTGTTCCTCACCTTCCCTGGCAGGGAAGGAGAGAGGAAGCTTCACGCTGAGCCCCCCTCCCTTGCCAGCCCGTGCTGCCCAGGCACCCTGGCAAGCCTTTGGCCAGGAGCCCAAAGGCCAGGAGTTACCAGCATTGCTCAGGAGTGAGAAAGGTCCCCTGGGGACATGGCTGGGGTGACAGAGGACACCACGGGAAAAGCCACTTTGCAGAAGGCAGCGCTTGGGAGGATAAGGGCTGGTGTCACAGTGAGGGAGCAGGCAGACTCCAGCATGGGATCTGTGTCCCCTCTGATCCCCCTTTGTCCTCCTGTCCCCCTCCCAGGACTGGGACACAGAAAAGATTTGTTGCAGTTTTCCTTGCAGGACCATCAGCAGAAAATTTTGCTGGGCAGGAAACTTTGCAACAGCCCTTGGGGACACAGCAGAAGGGACAGGGAGGGGTGAGGGGCTGTTTAGCCCTGAAGAGGAAGGAGCCCGTAGAAGGCCAAGCAGGCCAGCCCACGTGTGACCTCTGGTGCCCCAGGCTGCCATCTCCATTTGCAGAAGACAACCTGCAGCCCCGGGGCTGCTGGCATCTCCCGGCAAGCCAAAGCACACACCAGCCTGGCTGGGCAGTGGTCTGGATCACAACAGCCTCCTGGCTGCCTGCACACAAGGGGAGAGTGGAGGACGCTTGTCTGCTCTCCTCTGCAGTCCCTTGGCCTCCCCAAGCAGCCAGGAGATGCTCTGGGCTTTTCCTCTCCCTCCTCCTTTCCCCCAGCTGGCTGCCTGCAGCTCCAGGTGAGAGCCCATCACCCTGGCCTCTTGACTGCAGGGCTGGGAGGTTCCCACACACCCTTTCCCAGCCTGAGGGGATTTGCTCTGGAAATGACCCCCTGCCCTTTTCCTTGGCCCATTTCTCTCCTCACAGCCAGGTGGCTGTTAAATAACACACACATGGTGTCTGGTCCAGTGCTGAGACATCCTGGGGAGCTCATGAATCTGAGGATTCCTTCAAACAGCTCAGGGAAAGGGCAGAAGCTCCAGACCAGGAGGTACCTGTGCCCCAGCACTGCCCCAGCCCAGCAGATACAGCTTCAGGGAGAAGCTGGAGCCACCATGGAGACCCTCTGGGCACCTAGACAAGTGATGCCACAGGCATTTAGAAGAGAAGGATTATACACTGGAGAAGGAAAATTAAATTCTGGGTGTGAGAGGTGAAAAGTAAACGGAGATGTTTAAATAGCCCAGGAGGTATAGAACGTGCTCTGCTTTCTCCTGGAACAAAGGATGGGAGATACAGAGGTGAGGCCGGGTGGGATTTTGAAGTCACCTGACAAGTCTTTGTTGGTGTTAACACACACTAGTGTGGTGGACATCCTATGGAAAAAAGTCCAAGGAGAATTTACAGAGACTCTTACAAGCCCAAAAGCAAAGGAAGGTGCCAGACGTGACTGGCTGCATTGGTTTTGTCAGATGAAGCCCTGGGCTGTACAGGAGGCAGAGCTACACGTAGGCTGGGGCTCTGCTGGTGAGTGTCGTGGCTTTGAGATGAGCTGGTGACAGTCTGGCGAAGGATTGAGCTGACAGTGCGAGGCAAAGATGCTGAGGACATAAAAGCAGTTGAAACACAAGGTGGTGTCAACAAAATGGGCCCATGTGGCAGAGGACATGGCTGGAAAAGATCTTGGTCACACCAGCGCTGAGGTTAGATGTGTGCTTACCAAGCCAAAGGAATGGGAAGCCCTCTCTGATGAGGAAACAGCTGATATCATTGGTAGGAATAAAAGCCACAGGTTTGGTTCATGTGAGGGAGCCGTTTGAGGAGGACAGGCTGTGTGAGAGCTGCGTGGGAGGGAGAGCTTCGTGCACGGGCTGTTTCCTCGGTTTGGAGTTATTGATAACAGTGAAGGGCGAGATCTGGGCTGCACATGGGGTGATGAGCTATCACCAACACCCCAGAGTGGTCCTGCCTGCCCAGCTCTGCACCAGGCAGAGGAGCCAGAGAGCAGGAGCAGTTCACTGCTCCTTGGCCTGCCATCGAGGGAGTCGGGATAAAACATTGAGCTTTTGGAGAAATTACACCTGGGTGAATCACAGAATCAGAGAATGTCAGGGATTGGAAGGGACCTTGAAAGATCATCTAGTCCAATCCCCCTGCCAGAGCAGGATCACCTAGATCAGGTCACACAGGAACGCGTCCAGGCAGGCTTTAAACATTTCCAGAGAAGGAGACTCCACAACCTCCCTGGGCAGCCTGTTCCAGTGAAGACCATCCTGAAGCTCTGACACATCCACTAGTTAAAAAACAAAGAGTGAAGGTTGCTAAAACTGTAGGTACTAATCTGATGTAAAAGGAACCACTCAGGACACAAAATAACGTGACTCCAAACCTCATTATGACAGATACAGGTGAATTAATCGCTGGGCTGGAAGGCAGTGGTTGCCTGGGGACTAGTCAGCGTGGCCTGATTCCACATTTTCTGTCAAAAAAGGACATTCTTGCTCATTTATATGTGATACTCCATAGGGTTAATTTTTCCAAAGCTGAGAGAAAGTAAGAGAGAAACTGGTTGGGAGGAATATTTTAGAAAAAACATGAGAAAATATTGTGAGCTCTTCAGAAAGAGTTTTTGAGAGCTGGCAGGTCACAGGGCAAACTGAGAGGAAACAGGTTTGGCTACAAGCCCATTCTGATTCAGTGGTGAACTTGAAATCAAAGAGCTACACATCACAACTGGAAGGGAGGGAGGACACTAAAAGTCATTTAATAAAAGGGAAACTTAAAATATTGATTAAGAAAGCTAAAAAAGAACAAGGAAAAGGTCCATGTTGGGTGGGAGTGAGGATGACAGGAGAGACTCTTCAGATAGATGGAGAGCAAAAGAAGTGAGAGCATTGATACAGTCTCCACCTAACACCTGATAAAACTAACAGTGATATGTAAAAGTAGTTGTGCTTGGAAAGTAATTCCATTTGGAGAGCGGGGTGGGGGGATATACATGTATCAGATGAGATATCATACAGACCACTGGAATCTTGGAAAGATATTAGAGCACATACAAGAGTAAACTCACAAGCCCAGAAGAGCCCTTGGAGAGCTGGCAGAGGTGTCCTGCCTTACAAATCCTTATTTGCAAGAAGATCAGAGAAATGCTAATGTTTTGACAGAATTTCTGAAAAAGGCAAATGAGATCACTGGATAAATCAGACCTGTTAACCTGGCATCGTGCAAAAGAGTGGAAGAGAATCTGAGCTTTAACCAACACAGAACTAACAGGCAAGAATATAAAGAATGAATTGCCCTGTTTTTCTGGCAACAAGGCTTGGTACACAAAGATGAGCCTGGGTTTGGTAAGTGGTCACCACATGATCACAACATTGTTCTTGTGAACATTTTGACTGAGAACTCTGCGATGCAACATCATAAAGTATTTTCTACAGGAGCCATCTACAGGTGGGCCTCAGAAATACTTGATCTTTGTTGACACACAGGAGCCTTCCCCACGGGCATCCCCTGGAAGATTCATGCTCCTGAATCCTCACCGCTGATAATGCTGGCACATGGCAGAAGGATGGGTGATGAGAACTGCTGAGTCCTGCTCAGTGGTTTGCTCATTTGGTGAATTCAGCCCATTCAAACCAAACATCTTAGCAAGTCAAATGCAAGCAACAAGGAGCGGATTGTGGACTCCAAGTACCAAGTGAGAGGATGGAAAGGTTCAGAGCACAAAATCAACTCAACTAGAACTCCTAATGTGATATGGGACTAAAAGGGATAGCACAATTTTTGGATGTTTAAATGGAGAGCAATGACATGGATCATGCAGAAGTCCTGGCTATGCTCTTTGGTTTTGTTTTCTTTGTCTTGTTTTGGTTTTAATGGGGATGGAACATGGAGGAAGATGCAGAAAAGAATCACTACAAGGAAGCCGGAGCATGGGAGAGAACAAGAGCACACATGCCTAGTCTGGTTATCTAAATGAAGCAGAGATTAAGAGGTATACACCTCATACGAGCATTCTCCTAAGGCCACAGGAAAGCTAATTTCAGTTGTTGTAGGTAACACCAAACATTTACAGAGGAGAAACCAACAAGACACAAACTCTGCAGCCTGTTGCCGACATGAAGGACGCGTTCTAACAAAGTAAAACCTTCAGCTGTTTCTCATCGTGTTCCCAATCTCTCTGGCTTGGCAGAAGGAAGATGCACCACAGGTGTCAGAGACCTCACCCTGGGAAACAAAACCCTCAGACACGCCCTTCGATCCCCTACAGCAATCCAAACTACATATTCATCTCAACATACCCCAAGCAGGTCTCCCACAGCACATACCTGGGATACCTACCTCTGCTGGCTAACATCACATTCGTATCAGTTCCACATTAGTCGAAGCATTAGGGCCACTTAACGTGTCATTATCGGTGCTTGATCTCACAAGTGTCTTAAAGAAGGTGGTGTTCACACAGCCTGGCTTCCTTAATGTCTTATGAGGATAGTGAGGCTAAAATATCCTTATTGCTCCACCTGCACTCATTTTAATCTAGCACCTTTACACATCGAGAGATTTATTGTTTTACTGCTCCATTAACAAAAGCATCTGCCTTAGTCTTCATCTGAGGTCCTGTGACTCTCACACTAACTGACAAAACCCTTGACTACGAGTTAAAGTTTTTAAAGTTAAAACGCTCTCAGGTGCCTAATTGTCTCCATTTCACACTAAATGCTTTAACATAGGCAACAAACCAATGGCTAAATTCCAAGGCCAGGGTGAACCCACATTAGAAATGATCAACAAGAAGCATAATTAATCATTAGAACCAACCAGCTAATGAGAGACTGAGACTCCATGGGTTTATCTCCAGATCAAGACTTGGTTCCCTTCTGGAAGAGCTGTTTGATTTGGCATCCACTGTAGGAGTAAGTGGGCAAAACACAATGGCATGTGGTGTAAAAGAAGCCACATGGGAGAGGTGGCCATTCTTCCTGGTCTGATCCTTCCAAATGCTCTACACCTCTATCTGCTTCACCAAGATCCAGAGGTGAGCAAATGGACTTCCTGAAATCAAGGCTGGGGAGACAGCTCATCCAGACTGCCCTAGTTTACCTTCAAGGGATCCCTCAATAGGCAGTGTAAAACAGTCAAGAGTGGAGAGCCAAAGCGTGCTGAACCCAGCCCAGAGTCAGCACAGGCCTGAGAGCCTCTCTCATACATGAATGTTTGGCACGTGTCTGGAACTGCCACCAACTTGAAAGACTGAACAGGGCCTTCCTTGGAGGTCTCAACTTGGGGAACTTGTTCCTTCTCAAAAACCTATGCCCCAGCCCAATGCTGAGCCCACAGATGATGGTGCTCAAGGGAAGTCCCATTAGATCAGAGCTACTCACATGCCTTACGGCAGCTAGGTGAGGATTGTCTTCTCACAAGCGACTTAATGTGTTGTCTTGTGATGGCTCATTAACTAAGAGGTACCTCTGGACACAGAGCACTTCATTTTCCTTGCTACTCAGTGGAAGGCCACTAACACAATGGAATGGGTGGAAGGACAAACTGTGCACTGAAAGTGATTCTCTGTCCTGCTTGATGATAGTGGACATCCCAGTATTATATGGTTATATTAGGGGTAGTAAATTCTCACCTTCAACTACCACCTTGAAGCATCCCTTGGTAAAGCTTTGCTCCAGCTGGCAGACTTCATCTTGTCTCTCTGGATGTGGCTACATCTCTGCCATCTCCTCCCATTCTCACCACCGTTTCTGGCTGCCCCACAGCAGCACGGTACCCTGGACATGAGGACTTTTGCCTTGAGGAGACAACAATGAGCATGCAGGGTTGCCACATTTACCTCCAGCAACTCATACAAAGTATGCCAAACCTGTCCTATGTTTTCCATGTCAGCATCTCAGGGTTGGAGGCCACGGAGGCTGATGAGGGTGAATTCTTTGCCCTCAAGGTTGTTACGAAAATGATTGTTGCATCTTTGAAATGGAAGCGAGCCCTCAGTTTCCAGAAGGATGGACTTTTGACATCTTTACTGAGGCAAGTTCAAGCTCTCCTTCTCTTTGGGTGCTCCAGGATGTGATGCTGTGATAGAGCCTGAAAGCCAAGGTGAGGGCCATTATCTGTTCCTTTGACGCAAAACATTTGAAGGCAACCATAATGCTCCTAGGACCTCCTCAGGAGACAGCCTAAAATGGTGAAACTCACTTCTCCAAGAGGGACAGGCTACTCTCAATCTCCCCACAATCCCCTCTGGTTCCTGGGCCATTCATTTCTTGCTGCAGGAGCACAGAGGAAGGAGCATTGCCATGAAACACGTGCAGGCCTTGACTATCGAAACCAACTCTCTTCCACAGGCTTGCCACACTCGGGGAGCATGTAGGAGAGCAATCAAAGCCATGGCACCTTGGGGAGGGTCTCCCAGACCCCGCTCAGCTGTGGGGAAGGGGAGCCTGGCTGGGTGCGGGTGTGTGGGGTGGATGCATCTGCGGGTGCTTGGGGGCAGAGCTGCCCCACACGTTTGAAGCTGTGGCCTCACACACTTAATCAGCACCAAATGTGCACGTGCGTAAAGCGAACAGAGGGGAAGCCTTTGTCAGGCAACGGCCACTGCTGCTGCAGAAACAGTCAGAGAGCCCTGTTCCCCTTAAAGTTTACTACTTTTACTACAAGCCTGGCCTGGAAGCCTTTATAGCTGCCGGTGAAGCTGGGACTTTGCTCCGAAGCCAGCCAACGAGGAGCATCAGGAACCCTGCGCCTACCTAACCAGGGCTGCATGCACCTTCGTGTCCACATTCCTGGGTCTGTGGGTGCCCGTGTGTGTGTGAGCTTGCCCGGGGCCATGATGCAGCTTTGGGTGGAGCGGGAGCTCCTCACCCTGCTCAGGTGTGAGGAGACGGGCGGGGGGCTGCTGAGGCTGCTCCCGCCCCCTGCCAGGAGGCTCAAGGGGGGAATTTGGCACTTCTGCAAACAGGGGCCTCTCTGAGGAACGCCGTCAGCCACTTCAGGGGCAGGTTTGCAAAGGAGCTCGGTGGCCTCATTGCAGAGCTGGGAGGAAGCAGGAGACATCTGGAAGGGGCCTGTTGCCTTGAGCCCCTTGACGAGCTCTTTGGAAGGTCTGCCCTCCTGGCATCACCCTGCCATGCCACGTTCCTGTGCAACTCAGAAACACTGGGAGCTCTTTGGAGAGCCCAGGTGAAGCTATTTGGCATCGATATCTGCATAAGGATGCAGAGCTGGTGGGCACGGAGTGCCTCTGTGGGGCAGCGTCAGTGCTTGAGCTGCATCAGCAAACCCCCAGCAGAAACCCTGCTCTTGGTCTGCAATGAGCCCCAGCCAGAATCAGGGTGTCCCAACAGTAGGGAGCTGTGAAAAGTGCTGAGGCTGTCTGGTACACATTACCTTTGCTGATGCAGGTGGCAGAGCTCCCCCAGGTCCAGAGGAGCTGTCACCAGCCTGCAGCAGCCAGGGTGTCACAACCATCCTCCTCCCTGCTCCAGCTGCCAGACCTCTGCTGGTGGCAGGGTAGGTGCCCAATGGCTCTAGGCCAAGGGGTCACTCCTGCAGCTCGAGACCTCAGCCCTGCCATGCATCCCATGTGGTTGATGGGAAGCCCAAAGCAGGAGCATCTCATGGGTCTATGCTACCCAATGGGCAGTTCTACATCACCTGACTCCCATCCGTGGGTGCTTTTTGTGGGATTGACATCAACCTGCTTGTGCCTATGTCAGGCAGAAGCACTCACCAACATTTCATATGCTGGTCCAGGCTGTCAAGAGAAGGCTAAAACCTGGTACATGCAGCCCTCCCACGGTCTGCAGTGTCTGGGAGCCGTGGCAGGCATCCCTGCTGCAGCACATGGCGTTTCTGCAGGCGAGGAGGCCTTTGAGAGGCCAGGATAATGGCTAATAGTGCTGTTTCCCTCTGCTCTGCTTTCCTTCAAGTGAATTACCAGGGTCTTGCTGGGAATTATCCTGCCATTACCCAGAGCTCTGGGGAGCTGCCAGTGATTTACTTAACAGCAAACAACACAAAGAGCCGGACACGGCGGGAGCTACGCAACCAAACAAGCTGGAGAACGTGCAAGTGGAAGCAAAATGCTGTAACAGCAGCCAGGGTGCAGGGATCCGGCTGGGGCTGCTGGCCAGAGGTGGGCACGAGGGTGTCCTCAGGAGCCACACTCCATCTGCACATGGAGTAATGGAGCTGTTCTCTCTTGAGGGCAGATTTTGTCCATAGAGTAGCTGAGTGTGATGGAAATGTCAGAGGGTGGTGGCTCCGTGGTGCTGTGCCAGGATAAGCCCAGGCTGTGGGACAGGAGGCAAATCCCATCCTCCCTACTCCTGGAGAGCTGTGGGACTTGGGGATGGTCAGGAGGCTGCAAGCAGGTGGGCAGCAGAGCTGGGGTTGATTCCCTGCTCTCACACTCAGACCTATCCAGTGCCTGCATAGGGGGTTCAGCAGGATGAAGAGTCCTGACCCTCCCTCACTGCCTCTTTGTATCTTCCAGACTTCGTCTTCATCACTCTTTATTGGCCCTTGGGTGAACACAGCCCCTGGACACCAACGGCCTGCCTGGTCCCAGCCACACTACTGCCAGTGACAGCCTCCTCTCTGGAGGACTGCTATGGTGTGAGTCTGCCCAGGGCTGCTTCCCTCTCCTTCCAGGACCTGCTCTGTGCATGCAAAAGTGTGTGGACATCCCTGCAGACACATGCCACCCATATGTGTCCCCCCAACCAGTGCTGCATCCTCCCTGAGGACTCAAGCTTGCCATATCCCCAGTGCCACGCACCTCCAACCCTCCCAGCACCCACGGGGACCCCCTTGTCATCCCAGTCCTGCCCAGCTCTGCACACACATACACTCTCCTCTCGACACTTCGCAGGCGTCAGGCGAAGGACGGGCTCCATCCAGTGCTAGAAAGTTCCTGCTCCGCACTGGGAGCAACCACATTACTCATGAGTCCCTTTTTAGTGCGGGTTTGTGTTTCCCCCCTTCCATCTCCAGTCCATTAGCTACTATGGAAACAACATGTCATTGCCCGGAGGTGGAGTTCAGCCACAGCCAAAACAGCCGCGGATAAATTCCAGCACCCAAATTCACATCCTTGGGCACAGCCTGGGCAGCTCAGCCGGGAGCTGGGGATGGGGAGCGGAGTCCCAGCCATGCTGAGCAAGCAGACCTCAGCCTGGGCTTGTGGGATGCGGGAAGCACTGGTGGGAACCCCATTGATCCAGCTGGGGTGGAAGTGGCATGGCCAGGGAAGGCCGGGGTGACTTACTCTTCCAGAGCCCGACCGAGGGCGTGTGAGTGGTGGAGACAAATAGCAGATCAGGGGCCTCGGCTGCCTCATTTCTGCCCCGTCCTGCATCGCCCGCTGTCCAGCCCGTGGCTGACCTGCCAGGGCATGGGGACCCCGCTACCCTCAGCACCAGCTCAGCCTGTTCCACCCAGGGGCATCAGGTACCAGGATACAGTGGAGGGCTCAGCATCAGAATTCATCCATATGGGCTGACTTCCAAGCGCTCAGCATCATCCAGCTCCTCTGGCTCCTCACATCCCTTTCTGGTGGGTTTTCAGAGCATCATGTGTGCTGAAACCTCCACAGGTTGTGCATGTGCAGTGCTGAGTCCCTGTTGATGTGGTCTTGGGAAGGTTTGTCCCCTGGGGGGATGACACGTCAAAGGTGAGAGGTGGCAGGGCGAGAGCTGCACTGGGACTCAGCATGTGCTGAGTGGTCTCATACCCCAGAGACTCCACTTGGTCCTGCTTGTGCCTGGCTCCTGCCGTGTCCTTTCAAAGCAGACACGCGTCAGAGCTCTCAGTTGTGGATTTTGGCTGTTGCAAAGTGTCCAGCCTGAGCAATGTCTACATCTCACCCAGGCCCCCATCACAGGGGGACTCAAAAGGGCTGATCCCCATTGCACCAGGGCAGCCAAGGTGCCTGCTGGAGCTAAGCTGCTGGGTCTCGCTGCAGGCGAACATTGGAGAAGGGGGTGCTGTGGGGTACCCTCCTCAAACCATGTCCCCATACCCGGAGTCACACGGATCTGGGGAGGGACCTGGACACCTGGACGTGTTCCTGTGCAACTTGGTTTAGTTGATCCTGCTCTGGCGGGGAGATTGGACTAGATGATCTTTTGAGGTCCCTTCCAATCCCTAACATTCCATAATTCCGTGATTCCGTGATCAGTGCCCCAACACCTGTCTGACTCCCTACCTGGGGAGCCATCCCCATGGTGGGGCAGGAGCTATAGGGACCCAAGGAAGTCACAATTTGAACATGTCTGCTCTTTGACACATCTCCTAGGGATCCTGGGGAGAAGGAGGGCAGGCAGGGATGGTGTCATGTCCTGCCTAGAGGCTTTCATAGCAAGAGTGAGCCCTGGCCCTGGTCTCCCCAGGCAGATGGAAAATGCTGGAGATAGGAAGCAAAGCCCTGGAAGGAAGAACTTTCCTTGGTGGCAGCCAGCAGTCCATGACGGGGCTGTCCCACCCAGGGCCGGGGCTGCCCAGCTGCCTGTGGGCACCCTTCCAGCCCAGACTGCCCAGGAGGTGCCATGTCCCAACACGGCAGCTTTGCCATGTTGCAGTGCCAGCACCTGGGGACAGCAGTGTCACATAGGGCAGGGAAGAACTACCCCAGCACCTCTGACAGCTCACCCAGAGACAGGCACAGGAGCCACCTCTGGCCTGAGCTTGGACCCCCCCTTCTTTCCCCAGCTTCTCCAGGAGATGGAGTAGGAAAACTTGTTAGTCCCCAGGGCAGCCTGAGAGGGATCCACCAGCTTCCGAGTTGGAGCAGTGACCTGCGTAAGTGCCTGCCTGGATCGGGGCCAGCAGGAGCAAACTCTGGCCATGAGGAGGAGGGAGGGAGAGACCGGAGGCAAGTGGGGATGCCTTTCCAAAGCAGGCAGAGAAATGGCCCATCAGCAAAGCTCCTACGCAAAAAGGAGAGCACCGTCTCTGAAAAATAATGGAACAAACATTGAGAGGAGGAAAAAAACAATTCAGGTTTCTAGAGCAGTGATTTTCAACCTGTTCTGCTTTGCTAATCTCCAAAATTATCCCACCAGAGAGGCGATCTCCTTTGTAGCAAACCCACACCACCTGGCAAGACACTTGCTGGCCTCAGTTACCCTTCCTTAAAAGCAGTTCACAAAGCCACAGGGATCCCCCAGCCACAAAAGCTGCAGCTCTCGAGAGCACTGGAAACACGTAACAAACCAGGCTGGTTTATCCACATCCCGTGGAGCAGATTTCAACCCCAAAACCCCAGGCCTGCCAGGGCATGGCCTTTGCAAGAGTGATGTTTGCCCCACACCCACTAAGGAGAGGGCAGGAGGGTGCCCAGTGAAGCAGGGAGAAGCTGAGGTGCACCCCCAGGGATGAGCAGTGCTGGGGAAAATGCAGCTCAAAGCCATGCTTCAGTCGTGGTGCTTGGCATGGATTCTCTAGTGACTAATAAAAGGCCTGAGTCTGCAGTGGCCAGGCTGTTCAGGGGGTGGTAATGAGTGTCCTCCCTCTGCTTAGTGACTTGTTTCCAGGACACTTGCAAGAAGATCTAGGACCTCCCCCTCAGCTCCCCAACAAATCTGTTTAAAATTGGTCCCATGGGTTTGCAACAATTAGAAGGAAACGGGCAGTAAAAATGGGAGGAAGGCTCTCTGGCTTTGGAAACCAATGTGGAAAGTAGCTAGAAAAAATGCTGGAGGGCATAGGAAGGTGGAAAGAAGATAAGAAGTAGGAAGAGAGCAGTCCTGCTCCTAAAAGAGGAGGTTGAAATATCCCTTCTTTCTGAAATCCTGCGTATCACAGGTGTCTCCACTGAAGCAGGATGCCCAAGCATCGTGGCCTAGCAGGGGACAGTCCTGAGATAGATTGTTCCTAATGTCCCCAATAATATCCTCGTCCTGGATCTGAGAAATGGCACCCAAGAAAATCCCTTCCAGGCAGGGATCTTCCCTGTGTTCCCGTCCTGGGTCTAGGGGTGTGAACACAGCCCCCACCAGCTCTGCAGTGAGCTGTGTGACACAGGGACATGCTCCCACCCGTGGCCCCACGGGCATGGCACTTCCCACCATACCCCCTTTGCCTCTGCCTTCAGTCACTCTGATGTAAGAAGCGTCCTTACAATGCCTCGCAGATCAGACAAGCCTCCTCTCCAATCCACACAGCCATGAGACGAGCTGGACAAGTGATTTGTTTGGAAATCAACCTCCTTCTAAACCCCCCCCCAAACAGTGGGATTTTTCAGCGCAATCCATTCCCCAGTCTGACTCTGGTTGCACAAGGAGGGAGCGGGGCTGCTCACCAGGCAGGGCTGGACGGCTCCTTCTGGCAGAGGCACAGATTTCAATCGGCTTGAAGCAATCACGAAACTGCAGCCTGAACTTCCAGTGACTCACCCGGAGAGGGGAAACTTCCTGGCTTGTGTGTTTGAACATTTCTGGAAAAACTGCTATATTTGGCATGGAAAATAGGAAGGATTCCTCCAGCTGCTTGAAATGGGAGCAGCAGAAATGACTCAATGGGCAGTTTAAGAGAGACGAACAAGGGTGCTCTCTAAATTACTCATTGCGATTCTCCACGGTGTGTGTTTTGCCCACAACAGGCTCAACAGTGCCTGCACACGGGATGGTCCAGGCTCCTCCAGGAAGATGTACCATTTATTGCTCCGACAGCAACCCCACCAATGCACACTGGCTGTATATTATTGACTACGGACATTCTAGGCTGCTTCCCATCTGTTTACCAACAAATACTGCTCCTAAAGGTATGGCATTGTGCTTATCGCTACACGTTGACCCAGCGTGAAAAATCTGCCAATTTATATTTTCATGACATCAGTAGCTAGAAATGCTTTTCTTGCCAGCTTCAAACACTTTCAACTGTTTCATCTAGTATACTGGGGGAAAAAAATGAAGAAGCTGCTCTTCTGCAAATTACTGACGTTGGTGGAGGGGGGGCTATTCTGGGGATTTGAAACAGATTCTTCTTCTCTCTTCTCTTTTTTTAATACTTGTCCAAACAGTTATTCAAATAGCTTGTTCATTAAACTCCTGAGCTGGTAAATGAAAATTACCATTTTCAGATCATAATGGCAGCACCTAAAAGAAAAAAAGATGCAAATACATCCCAAGAAAAAAATAACTGACAACTTTTCATCAAAAATCGGACAAAAAGAGAGATAGGGCTGCAAACATTTTCTATTGGGTGAAATGCCAACCAGCTCCTGGTTAGCGCATATTAAATTAAATATCCAATTTGGTCATGCACCACTTTTATTGGTGGATTAAATATCAAAAATATGTCTAGTGTGGGTCTATGAGATGCTTCACGCCGCAGCCTGCGCGACAGACCCCGTGACCACCCTGCATCAGCACCTTGGGTGGGAAAAGCTCTTCCTCCCATCACTGAGATCCTGTGAGGCTGATGCCCGGGATCCACGTGGCCATGTCCATCGCACAGGGGCTACCCCCTCACCGTGAGACCCCCAAATGCCCAGTGTGGCTGTGCCAGCAGTGAGTGACTGGCCCCTCTGTTCCAATGTTCAGGGCAGGGAGCAGGAGTGGAGCTATGGGGCAGTGACCCTCTCCCAGCTGCAGAAGCTTTGGAGCCAAGAGACCTCCAAAGCAGGGAGTGAGACCATTGGATTGAATTCCTTGTTGAATTTATCCTGTTGCTTTTCTCCTGTAAATTTTAAAGCCACTTTCTGTGCTCCCACGGCAAGGAGTCTGCAGCTTGGCTATGGCAGAAGAGCTGGCAGAAGAGCTGTCCCTTTGGCTGGTGTGGAGCTTGCTGCTTTCTGGTGGCCCCATGTTCTTGTACAGGGAAGAGCTGGGCACCCACCTTGATTTTGCAGGTTTTTTTCCTCTTCCCCACTCAGCTCATTCTTTCTGAGGGTGCTGCTCAGTGGGAATCATTCCATGCAGGAGGGTTTCAGCCTGGAAGTGGTGGCCTCCTTCCCCATGGCTCCTCCCCGCCTGGCTGGAAGACGGCCAGTCCCACCAGCTCTCCAGCAGCGCGAGGGATGAACTGGGAGGCGAGATGAGCTAAGAAGCACTCCCATCTCCGGCACCCCATGTCTTCAACCCACCAGAGGCCCCAGGAAGGAGTGAGACTCATTGGCATCATATCAGAGAGAAGGGGCTTGTCTGGGGGTTCTGCTTTGCCTCTCAAATGATGCCCCTGGAGATTTGGTAGCTGTTCGAGACTTCTGGCCCATCAATTATTTAATTCTCTCCAGCCATGTGGTCTCCAGCCCCGAGTGCTCATCTCCTCCAAACACTCCAGCCTGCACGTGAGGAGAGCAGGGTTGGGCAGGGGGATGTGGCGCTGGGGCTGGGCAGAGGACAGCCTGCTGAGAGGCAAAGCAGAGGAAAGGGGGACTGGTCCCACCAGCTGAAGCATTGAGCGGAACACTTTGGCTGGCATCTTCTCGCCCAGTCACACATCAGCCGGAGGCACGCGTTCTTCTTCCGATCTCCTGGGATGACCCCGGGCAAACCACCTCCGTGCTCCATGCCTCACTTTCCCCACCTGTAAAATGGGGCCAAAGATTTCACAACCAGTATGAGCTTCGGTAGCATCCACTGCCAGCCGAGGCAGTACACAAACGTGTGCAAGATGGTGTTTTGCAATGAAACAAGAGCATGGGTCCCACCCCTGTGAGCAGGGGCTACACCACCACGCATATGTCATTACTGGATCTCTTAATGCTGGTGGTCTCTACTTGCTGCTGCTGCCTGTGCTGTCCTGAGCTAGAGCAGCACGACACAGCACAGCACAGCACAGCTCGGCAGGCCCTGCTGGGAAGGCAGGACAAGCCACGACTCGCGGGCAGGCAGGCGGCTGGAGCTGGGTAGGTGTGTCGCTGTTACCCAATAAATAACTCAAGCCCTAAAGCAGACCATTGTAATTACAGGGGCCCCGCGCAGATTGAAAACGAAGAAGAAGGAGGAAAAAAAGGAAATCAAGGTTCAGTCTTCCCCAGGAGGTAGCGCTCCACGGGGGAAGCAATAGAGGGGAGCAGTGATTTATATCTCTCCAGAGGAATTCTCCTTCTCGGGGCCGCCCCAGGCGCCAAACTGCCGCCAGGTTCAGCCGAGTTTCTTATCTGAATATGCATGAGCCAGTAATTAATTCTCTCTGATACTGATCCAGATTCAGGGTTGGTTTTGTGAGTGTGTGCGAGCACTTTGTGTGTCCGTCTTCTCCCAGGTGTGCCGACGTCGCAAGGAGGGACGAGACGAAGGAGCGATGGCTGGCCACACAGCTGTCCCTGCAGGACGACACCCATTGGTGCCCCATGGCTGGCTTGGGCCAGGAGGGTGGCCCCAGTCAGGTGGGGACCCCCATGGGGTGGCTCTGGGGGGTGTCCTGCTGGGTACAGAGGGAGGAAGGAGGGTGGAGAGCGGGGCACGATCAGGGTCATGTGCCCAGGGCTGGCCACACCATGCAGCAATCCCTGCCCCAACACACACCCAGCCCTGGGCATGTACAGGGGGGTGTTTTCCCTCCTCCTGAGGATATTGCAAAGACGTTGTGTTTGCAAAGCATCGGGAGAGGCAGGGAGGGAAGAGAATCTGGCCTCACCTCCTCTCTCCCACCTTCCTCTTGCTCTCCTTTTAAACTCTTCTGAGTACCACTTTTAGCAGTGGGACGGGAGCCCCAAGAAGCAAAACCACGTCTCTGGCCCAAGGCCCAGGCCTGGGGCAGGGTGTGGGTGTGTAATCTTGGTGTGATAGGCCCTTGTCGTCAGTATGATGCACGGTGTTGTTCACTGAGGCCTGTAGTCACAACCAGCCTTCAAACTGGGTCAAAACCCAGAAAACTCACTGAAAGAGATAAACAACTGTTTTCCAACCTCACCAAGCCCACACCCTGGGGCACAAGTCTCTTCCCCCTGTCTTGGGGTTGCCTTGATGCCCTCCTCACCCTTTGCTTGAGAGAAAGGCAATAATCAGCTTTGCTGCCTTTAAACCTGACCGTGGGGCTCCAGCAGCCTGCCAGGGGCGAGCTGGGGTTGTCCTGGCACGCAGGCAGGGAAGGACAGAGATCTGAGTGCCGGCTCCCAGGCCATGGCATCACTGGTGCTGGCCCTTGGCAGCCAGGGAGGCGATGCTGGGTCCTCTCCTGCTGTTGTGGGCTCACTAGAAAAGCCAGCATCCCAAAATGGAGGTTTCTCTCATCCCCCCGCCACGTTCCCACCCTGCCTGTAGGCAGGAGCAGGGTTAGCAGCAGTGCTGGGGTGTATTGCTGCCCTCGACCTGGCCCTGGCTCCTGCCAGCACCCAGCTGAGGGAGCTCCCTTGCCATTGCCTCTCAGCTTGCCAAGGTGGTGGCTTTCTGGAGTCGTGGAGAAGCCAATGAGCATCTTAGACATCAAGGGACCATGGTGTCATTGACTGCTGGGCTCAGGGGACCTGGACTGGTCACTCTCCCTTTTCCATATCCTCCAGTCATGGGGGATAACCTCTCTAGAAAGCTGTCCTCACCCTGGGGCTCCACGCAGAGGTCTGAAGAGGACATTGGTGGGACAATGCCACATCCTGCCCGCCACGTCCCGCTGTAGGTGCCGGGAGCAGGGTGCAGAGCAGCCAGACTCCCTACATCCCTCTGAGGGATCCCTGCAAATGTCTCCAGGCTCGGTGAGCAGTGGCTGGGAAAGGACGGTGAGTCAGAGCCCTGTTTTGTAACGTGGGGGGCAGAGCGCGTGTCGGAGCAGGGATGGCCGTGAGCTGAAGTGTGGGGCCCGCCTGGGCCTTTTGCAATCCTCTGGGGAAAGGCGAAGTCAGTGTCTCCATCCCTTAATTAAAGTGTGCCACAGGGACTTGCTCCCTCCTGTTTACGTGGTTCATGGGGATGGATGGAGGAGCAGCAGCCCGGGCTGTGGGGAGGAGGGTGGCCTCATTAGTCTTTCTCTGGGCCAGGGTGGTTGGTGTTCTCCAAGTACAGTCTCTGCCTCCTGCAGCAAGGTCTCAGTCTTGGCCCCATGGTCTCATGAACATGCTTTTTGGACCCATGAGCTGGTCCCAGTGCTCTACACACCTCCACTCCCTCCTGTGAGCACACATGAAGCTCCTTCCCACCTCTCCATTGCCCTCCATCCTCCCCAGCAGTGGTCCTCCAGGCCTCACAGAGCAGACATCCTTGAAGCCACGGCCCCCGTGTCCAAACCTTGCCCATCGAGGAACAGGAGGTGACACAGCCAGGATGTCACCTCTGCCAGCTTCACGTCCCGCATCACCAGCCTGACCTAGAAACACTACCACGTCTCGTGCGCTGGAGCCCAGGGATGCTGCAGGCTCATCCCTCTTGTTTTTTTTCCATAGCAGCTGAGTGACAGTTGCTCCTCCCCAACGTTCCGAAGAGCGTAATGAGAATTTCCTCCGAGGAGCAGCTTGCCGCGATGAAATAATCGCCCGAGCAGCAGGATCTTCGCCGGGGATTAGAGAGGCTGCTACTTGCTGAGCTAGGGAAACGGCCAACGAGGAAGGAAAACTACCAGCTCCTCCAGCACCTCAACTCCTTTGCCAAAGAGATCGCCTGCCGCAGACGGAGAAAGGTCCTGGGCAGAGCTCAGCCCTGGAAACTTCTGTCCCTGATGCTCGTGCACTTTTGCAAAGTCCCCTTCAACCCTCCTCCTCTTCCTTCTCTCAGTGCTCCCTGCGGAGCCGCTCCCCAGCCCCAGCCGGCGGGAGGGGTGGAGAAGAGGTAAAGCAGCAGTTGCCTTTTACAGGCAACAGTTTTTCTGTTGTTGTTTCTTTTTGGCCGGGTGAGGCACAAACCGCTGAGCTGAGCCTGTCCCTCTCTGCCTGACACACAGGGGCACTCACCCGCTGGGTCATCCCGCTGCGCGGAGGGACGGCACCAAGGGCTATACACGGATTTCCGATACAGAGTGGTTTAAGGCAGTTCTGCTTCCATTCCAGGCTTGGTTGTTTTGTTTTTCTACCCCCTCTCTCTGTCTTCTGTGGGATCCTCGTGTGACCATCCCTTGAGGATTCCTGTTTTTCCTCCCCGAATATCCCACATCTCTTCTGGGTTTTTTGTTGTTGTATTTTTAACTGTTCGTGAAACGTGGGAACCCCAAGCCCAACGGGACATCCCTGGTTTGAGGAGAAGGAACACATTAAAGCCAAGTAATAGCAGAAGTGTTTTACTTTAGGGCTGGGCTTGGTTTTTTTTTTCCCTTTCCTCTTTCGGATGCATGTGGAGACTGTCTGCCTGCCAGCCCCGGCTGGGCTGTGGCAGAGGGCGCTCCTGCCTCCAGCCTTGTGAGCAACCTGCCCCAAACCCGTAGCCGTCTGCGGGAACAGACAGGAGCTGCCCTTGTCTTGAGCACACCGAGCGAGAGGTGTAGCCAAGTAGCAACCAGAAATCCCAGTTTCCACAGCCCTCTCCTTCCCCCCAGTGTGTGGAGAGGCTCTTGCCCCGCTCCCACCCAGCTACGGTGCCAGGTCAGAGAGGGACGTCCAACGTGGGAAATTCATTGTCCCCAGAAGGCCCCTCCTGACTCAACACCAGTGGTGCCCGAAAGCCTCAAGCAGGACACGGTTGTGCCGAGAGCAGCTCTGATGCAAAGCGAGAGTTTCCTGCAGCACCTCATGAGCTCACAGCCCGTGAGGCAGCCCTGGGGCCAGCCGGGGCAGAGGATGTCCAGCCCCAGCACAAGGTCAGCCGGAGTGTCAGCGACCCACACGAGGTCTCAGCACTGGCC
>VYZX01027896.1:309551-340359 GCA_013401335.1 Brachypteracias leptosomus | reverse complement strand
GCTGTGTCGGAGCTGTCCCGGATGATGGGGGCTTGCTATTTCGGAGGCAGGGGGTGGGGGGCAGTTGCTATTTTCGGAGTTGCCCCGGCCGGGGCAGCCCCCACGGCAGCGCTGCCCCGGGTGCGCTGGGGCAGCGAGGCTGGGATCTCCGGCGCCGGGCCGAGCTTCTCGCAGCGGGCTAACTTTGCGAGTCGCGGCCGGGGGTGATGGGGAGCGGCTGAGGAGCGTCGGTACCGGCCGAGAGAGGCTCTCCCGGGAGTCCCCGCTGCGGCTCCCGGAGCACGCCTTTGTCTGCGAGCTGCGGCGGAGCGTTCCCCGGGGGCGCCGGGCACCCGGGCGGGCTGCGCTTCCCACCGGGCCGTGGGCGGCCATGCGGTCCGTCGAACCCGGGGCTGAGGCTGGGAAAGTTGCGGGGGGACCCGACCCGGGGGGGTGCGTGGGAAGACTGCGGAGGATGGGGCAGCCGTGCCGGGGGCCTCTCATGCTGCGCCCCGGCCGGCACCGGGTCGTGTGGCTCCCGGGGGAAGCGGAGCTGGATGGTGGAAAAAAAAGCTGTC
This sequence comes from Brachypteracias leptosomus, assembly GCA_013401335.1. Taxonomy (NCBI): domain Eukaryota; kingdom Metazoa; phylum Chordata; class Aves; order Coraciiformes; family Brachypteraciidae; genus Brachypteracias; species Brachypteracias leptosomus. Next base: position 339,802 of record VYZX01027896.1, on the reverse strand, counting down.
AGGGAGGAGGGTTTACAAAAAACAACCAACAAAACGCCGTTTCTGGCAGATTTCGATTTCACTTCTGTTTCCCGCTCCCGCAGCCGTAACCCCCCCCCCTCCCCCCCTCGTCTGGCCTCCACACCGGGCCCCCGGCTCGGTCCCCGCTACCTCAGGCTCTCCCGAAGCCGGAAAACGACGAGGCGGCTCGATCCCCATCCCTCCTCGGGGGAATGGGGCCAAGTTTGCCGTTAACCTTCCCCTGCCCTTTACAGTGTGGGGGAAGGGGACCTCGTCCGCGGCTCGCCCTCCCAGGTTGGGGGAGGACCGAGGGTCCGTGCTGCGGGGCGGGTAGAGGCGCAGTGCCTTCCCACCGGCATCCCCCCTCTGCTGGGAGCAGTGCAGGTGGGGCACCCCAGGCAGGCCGTGTGGGACTCAGCTCAGCCCCATCGCTGTTCTATGGGCAGGTGGCTGCATCAGCGAGTCCTGGTGTGGAGCCCGTGGGCATGTCTGTTTGTGTTGGACCAGGGAGAGGGGGCAGCCTTGATCCTCTCTGTAGCCCTGTTGCTAGCACAGACTTCATGACCTGGCATCCTGATGGTGGTTAAGCTGAGAGCAGCTTCAGCAGTGCAGGAAAGGTCAGGGCTGGAGATCCGTCCAGCTGAAATCCCTGAGAGTGAGTCGCTCCCTCACTGGGAGAGTTGCTTACGTTTCGTGAACAACTCTTTGAACAGAGCCATCGGGTGTAGCGAGACGTGGAAACTCTGACTGCTCAGTTTGCTCCCTGTTTAACTTGGGAAATGCTTTGTCGCCTTCGTGTCCATGTGCCCGGCGCGAGGCTGCAGCAGTGCCAGAGGTTAAATGGCTGTGATCAGCCTCCCGGGAGCCGCCGACAGTGTGAAACTGCCGGGGAATTGGGCAGCGGGGAGGAGATGGCCTTGGACTTATGTGAGCAGTGAGAGGAAGAGGGAGCTCGTGCTTTTGTTCGGAGGCTGGCTTGGTTCAGTGAGGTTCTATCAACAGGTGTAGTTGCCTCAGAGTCTTTCCCTGGTGCACTGGGTGCCTCTGGTAACAGCATCCACATGTGCCTGAGTGGTTTAAGTACCTTGGCGGTCTATAAAACCCTTACGCTGTCTCATCTAAGCAGCCTGTACGGTAGTAGAAACCCTCCCAGACAGAGTCACAGTCGTGCTGGCAGGGCTGGGACCACACTCCTACCCACTGGTGTTTCCACAAGGAAGTGTCAGTAGCTTGGCAGGAGTGAAAGTGCCCGTTCCTGTGGGCTGTGAAGTGGAAGGGTAGGGGGCAAAGCCATGTAGGAAGCTGCCAGCAACTTGTAAACCCTGGTGGTGGCTGCTAAAGTGGCCGTGTGGCTGTGCTGCTGCCCCAGGGAAGGGCCTCTCTGCTTTCCTTGGCTGGGGTAATGCTCCTTGTGCTGAAGGATCTCGCTCCAGCTGATGGAGGAACAGAAGGGGAGGAGGATGCAAGCAGAGATGCCAGTGTTAAATCCAAGTGTTCTTTATGCGGGAACAGAAAGTTGGATCCTCTCAGCCTGTTTGCTGAACGACTTGGCATGACATTTTGACAGTGATCAATAGCAAAAACACACAAGCTCCCACTCTCCTTTCGCTCTACTCACAGTGGAGATTTGAACTGAACTAGCCAGGCTCGGCTCTTGGAGCAGGGTAAAAATAGACAACGACTTCCCCCCACCCCATCCTGTTACACCGAAAGCTGTGAGCTGGGTACTGGAGTCTCCCCTGTGCCGCCGTGGGAAGGACCAGGCGTGTCATATTTGCCATATGATTTTCCCCAGGCAGGGCAGAGGCCACAGTCTCTGCTAATGAGCCCCTGGGATTTGCCTCCCGCAGTGAAGGTACCTTCGGCAGCCCCGAGGCCTGTGCGTTGGATGGGGCTGCCGGCATTGCAGGAGCTTGCGTGGACTGTGCTAAGATGGGCAATCAGCCAGCTCTGCTGCTGTTGAGCATATGCAGGCGGCCAGCTCCGTGTGTTGGGGAGCTCGGAGGTGAAACAGAGCAGGCTCTTTTTTAGATAGCTGCTTTCTGGCAAGGCTGCCTTGGATTGAGATTCGCCCCCACGCTCTCCCGTTCCCAAGGAGAAGCCAGAACGTGGCGACCAAATCGATGTGAAGAGAAGCCAGCTCCTGCTCTCTCTCGGACTCTTGTTTTTCATGCCTGATCTGCAGCTTCTCTGACCTAGGCACCTGCAGTTGGGGTGACTTCTCTGCTTTTCTGCTCCTTCCAGGATCTAAAAGAGAAGAAGGAAGTTGTTGAAGAAACAGAAAATGGCAGAGATGCACCGGCCAACGGCAATGCTGTGAGTATGGCTACAGTCTGCAGGGAGAGGCAGCCCTTACGTCAGAACCTTTTTATTTTCATCCTTCTTCTTGCTTTTGCTGGAAGCTTGTCCCCAGCCCTTCTGAGAGGGGACTCCTCCAAACAGCAGCATTGTGCTGTTCAGAGTCCTTCAGCTTTGGGGGTCTCAGGTTCAACAGCCGCTCCTGAGCCTCTGGCCAGTAGCAGAAAGGAAGGGCTGGGCTTGGATCACCTCCCCCAAAAGCTGTGAGGTTGTGTCCAGTGCTGCCACCTCCCTGGACACTGGAAAAGGAGAGAAAACAAGCAAACAACCCCAAACCCTAGATTACAGTGTTACAATCAGCTGAGTGGGGAAACACACAGTGTTACAAGTAGACCAGTTGGCTTCCTATTGTTGACATACTGGGGGAAATTCACTCTACTGCATTTCACTGTCACGAGCAACCTTTGCAGTCTTTGGCCTCAGACCTGCAGGTCCAAGTCACTCTGGACTTGCTCCTTGGTGCCTGGGCTGTCTGCATGGTGTGGAGGCAGGCAGGGAGCAGGACACATGCGGGGGCTCTGGGGGGGGCTGGTGCTTTGCTTTAGGCAGGAAAGGTGGGGATGTGCACTTCTGCTGAACATCTCTTCCCCCTTCCACCTTCCCCAATGCATTTTTTTTAAGTGATGTTTTGTCTTGCCAAGGAGAACGAGGAAAATGGAGAGCAGGAGGCTGACAACGAAGTAGACGAAGAGGAAGAGGAAGGTGGTGAGGAAGAGGACGAGGAGGAAGAGGGTGATGGTAACTTTTCTTTGTTCCCCCCACCCCCATCCCAGGACTGTGTCCTCCCCTGGCCAGCAGACTCTGCAAGCAGAGAGCTGAGAGCAGCATCTCCCTCTTGTGGCTGTGGCCAGGTGGCTCTCACCAGCCGGGCTCAGCCCTTCCTCTCTTCCTTGAGCCACCAGTGCTGGGAGTGAAATCAGCCTTGAATCCCTTCCAGCAGGTCGAGGCCAGATTCTTTCCTTCCCCGGCCAGACGGCACCGTAGCGCGGCGCGGAATAAGCGCATTAGCCCTTCTGTGCGAGGAGTAAAACCTGCCCTTGACTCTTGTGGTGGCAGTGGCTGCTGCCAGTGTGTGTGCCAGCCCAGGGGATGGGGACAGCCCTGGGTGACCGTGCCTTGGCCCGGGCACAGAGGATAGCTCACCATCCTTGTTTGGGCAGCAGCATTTTGGGAGGCTGATGTGGTTGCCTCTCCCAGCCCTTTCCTGGGCTGGATGCTGTTTGGAAGTGGGCAAAGGAACCTGTGGCTCTTCCCTGCTCCGCCAGCAGCAGTGTCCAGGCTTCCTTTGAACTGTCCGTGTCCATAGTGTCCCTCATCTCTGCCCTCCCCGCTTCCTGACCTGACCCAGCCTGGAAGTGGGTTTTGGCAGCAGTGACCAGCAATCCAGCAGTGACTTGCCGAATCATTTCTCACCATCCCTGCTATTATTTTTTTCCCAAGATCTGCTTGGATGAATAACATTGTTTATTTTTATTGCTTGTTAAGGCTGGGAGAAAACCATTCTTGTTATGCTGAAGTGAACTCTGGGCCCTTGATTAGCTGTTACTAGGTTAATCCCCAGTGAATTTCCAGTTTACATCCTGACCTACTAACCTGTTGGTTAGTTTTGGGAGATGGGGACAAGGCTGTAAATCTAATGATCGTTGAGGCCAGTGCCTCTTCAGACAGCGCTTACGCCTGCTGTGCCCTTTGGTAGGAACCAGTTCACTAGGGAAAAACCGGGAATTGTGACCCTCTTCATCCTTGGGAATTCAACCCTTGGGGACAGAGCACAGTGCTGCCGTGTGCTGTCCTGAGCCCATCTACCTCCAACCCTGCTTTGAGGTGGGGAATACTTGCCTCTCCCAACTCCTCTCGGAGCAGGCGCATGTGTGTGGGGTGGAAGTGTTGCTTGGATACTGGTGTGACAAGCCCAGGGAGCTCTGGTCCCGCAGTGCCAGCCACGCTCTTCCCAGCAGCTCGCTGAGCGCAGGCACGACTTGGCACACAGCGCTTGGAGCTGCCAGTGTCTCGCTGAGACCCTGCACGAGCTCTGCCTGCCTGTACCTGCTGCCCTCAGATGATCCCTGCCCGAGAGCTGTACCTGAGCAGCTGAACGCTGCAGGAGAGAGATTTAAAGGCAGCGAGTGCAGCTTTTGCATCAGCTTTTTTTTTTTTTTTTTTTTCCCAAGAGTTTCAGCCAAACTCCATCCCAGAGTTTGACAGCAGAGCGGAGCTCCAGGGTGTATTTTTCTCACCCGTCTCCCCATCCCATCTCATTATTTGCTTTGCCTTAAAGCAGCTCAAAGAACTAAAAATGCTCCAAATCAGCTTGGCACTGTCACCTGACCCACCGGCCGGGCCGGTGCACGTGATGGCTGCTGGTGTTGATCCATCACTGGGAGCTAATCTTGGCCCTTCCCGCTGCATGGGCCATGCCGTGGCCAGGCACACGCTGGGGAGAGGCGAGGGGAAGGGAGGATGGGCTGACCTTAATCCCCCCTGCTGTCTATACGTGTGGCTCATGGCGGTGGTTTAAAGCCAGCTTACTGGCCTTAACGGTCTAAGTTTTAGTAGTGTCTCCAGTTACACAAGAGTCTTGTCTTGGCAGCCGAGAGATTGTTCCTCCTCCAGGGCCTCTGGTCTCTTCCCTGACACCCCACCCCNTCCCCCCCCCCCCCCCCCCCCCCAACTGGCCGAAGGCGATGGACTCAGTCGTTCTGATCCACTGGCCTATTTGAGCTCAAAGTGGGTCAAAGCCCAGAGCTCTCTGCTCATCCTTCTCTCTGGCTGTAAGATAAGTTGGTAGCATTTGTTTGCTGTTCTGATAATTAGAAAGTGTTCTGACTCAGAACTAATGTGTTCTGGCTCTCTTAACTCATTAAAGATGGACTAATAGCTGCGAAGGGAAGCAGAAGTAATCTGGAGTGCTTAGACGGAGCAGCCACTAAGAAAGAGTTTTTTCCTCTTCCCCCAATTTTTGCTGTGATTCTGGCACTCGTGGTAGGTGCTGGTTTCACTGTCCACAAGCGCAGTGTGAGCCAGGCTCAGTGCTGCACAGCTTTGCTCACCCTTCAGGGGATGCTCCAAAAGCCCCCATGTCCTTGGGCACCTGTTGTCCTGAGCAGGGGCTGTGGGGCTGAGCCAGAGTTAAACCCAGAGCAGAGGCACACGGTGCTGTAACCCTCCTGAGAGGGTCTGACATTCCTCCCCTTCTCCTCTGTGCAGGTGAGGAAGAGGATGGTGATGAAGATGACGAAGCTGAGGGAGCCACAGGCAAACGGGCAGCTGAGGACGATGAGGTAGGAGGAGCAACCAGCCCCTCAGAGCCACCTCTGTCCCCAGAGGGCTTGGGGGGAGTGTTGGAGAGGCCAGGCTGAGCTCTGGGGCTGGGACGTGCTCCCCGTGCCCCTCCAGGGATATGGCCCAGTTCTGGTTATACCCTGGCCTGGTTAGTGGGGTGTGCGCTCCGGCTGCATGGGGCTGCTGGCCTGGGGAGCCCCGGGGTGGAGCTGCTCAGGGGCTCCCTGAGCTGTCTGCAGGAGGCACTTGGGTGGCCCTGTCCTTGTCCCTGAGGCGAGAAGGGGACCCGAAGCCCTCTCCTGCCTTGCTGCCTGCCTTGGTGTGGCTCTCCAGCCCCCTGGCAGCCCTGGTCCACGTCCCCTCTCCTGACAGCTTTGCTTTCCCCCCCCAGGACGACGACGTCGATCCCAAGAAGCAGAAAACCGATGAAGATGACTAGGCAGCAAATTATTANTTTATATTTTTGTACATATTGTTAGGAGGTCCGCCATTTTTAAGTGATCTCGGATTGACCAAAAGGGGGGCTTTGAAGTGTATATCTCTCTTGTTACCTATCTCTGACTTTACTTGTGGTGTGACCAGGCCCAAACCATTATCTCAAAGGAGAATAAAACAAAACCTTGTAAAAAAATTTAAAAAAAAAAAAGACAAAAATGCAAAAAAAAAAAAAAAATTTACAANGGTGGCCCTGTCCTTGTCCCTGAGGCGAGAAGGGGACCCGAAGCCCTCTCCTGCCTTGCTGCCTGCCTTGGTGTGGCTCTCCAGCCCCCTGGCAGCCCTGGTCCACGTCCCCTCTCCTGACAGCTTTGCTTTCCCCCCCCAGGACGACGACGTCGATCCCAAGAAGCAGAAAACCGATGAAGATGACTAGGCAGCAAATTATTATTATTTTGTTTTTTTTTTTTTAAATAAGGAGGAAAACAAACCAACAAAAAAGGCCAGCGCGTCCTCTTTACCCTTGGGACCCCCCTTCCCTCCCGTTGCANAATCTTATTCTGAGCATTCCAGTAACTTTTTTTGTGTATGTACTTTAGCTGTACCATAGATCGTGGTTTGTATGAGGTGGCAAGGCCAAAGATAAAAAGGTTTTCTTTTTCTTTTTTTTTTCTTTTTTTTTTTTTTTCTGTCTATGAAGTTGCTGTTTATTTTTTTTTTTCTTTTTTTTTTGGCCTGTTTGATGTATGTGTGAAACAATGTTGTCCAACAATAAACCGGAATTTTATTTTGCTGAGTTGTCCTAACAAGGCTGCCTCCCAGCTGCTGCTTTTTGTTTTAGTTTTCATTTGTTTTAGTTTTTTATTTCTTTTCTATCCCTTTCTTTCTTTGCTTTGGACTTGGGCTGGGAGTTGGAAAGCGGGTAGGGGTGCAGGGTGTCGATGGGGAGGGGCTGGCTGGGGGCTGTGGTGGCTGCAGGGCTGTGCCACTGCCCTGCTGCTCTCATGTTCTCGTGGCTGTGCTCCCTGGAGAGCTCTGGCTGTCCCCAGTATGGCCTCTGCATGATCCCGCACGATCTGGCTGAGCTGTTGGGATTGGTTAGACTGGGAAACCATCACAGATACAGGCTAAGTGGGAGTGAGGTGGGGTGTGTGGGAACAGGGTGCTCAGTCCCTCTACAGTCAGTCTTGGGGTTGTATATGGCTGGTGCAGTGGGGATGAGAAACTCCATCCTGACATTGCTGCTGTAGGTGGGTGCCCCTGTGGTTATGGGATGGCAGGTGCTGAGACTAAATTCCACCCCTTCCTTCAGGCTGTGTGGGGCAGCATAAGCATGGGATGGGATGGTATGTGTGATGTGTGCTGGAGGAGGCAGGGCTCAGCAGGGTTTGAGTTCAGCCAGAACTGGTCCCTGGGGGGTGTTCCAGTCTGCACCCACTGCCTGGAAATTTCTGGGGTGCCAAGTTAGCAGAGGTTTGGTGGTGGGACCCTGGGGAGCAGGCTGGGGTCTGTCTCTGCTTTAACCAAACCAAAAACGCTGTAACTTTGCCTAGACCTCTGCTGCTTTGCTCTTAACCTTCCTCCAACTCATCTTTCATCCTTGCTCTAGGGCGCTGGAGCTCAGAGTGGCTTGGCTTGTTCTGCCAGGTGTGTGGAGACCCGTCTGCAGGAACCCACCTTGTGTCTGCCTCCCAAACCCTTGCCCTGGCTCCGGCGAGGCCCCTTTCCCTGCTGACCTGAGGCCCTGCCACATGGTCTGGTTTCCTCTCACCCTGCAATGCCAGCAGCTACCATTGAGATGCTGGGGGTGATTTTTCTGTATTTTTTCAAAAGAGGAACCGTCCTGCATTTAATGTGCTGGCTGCAAGGCTCACAGCTCCTGATCCCTGGGAGCAGTCAGGTCACTTACTCTATATTTACACCCGTGGCAAATAAGCTCAAAATCTGGCTCCTGCCCTTAATTATCCAACTAACCGTGGTGCTTGCTGATAGCTTCTCAGATTCAGTGCCTCGACTGGTGGGCTGCGCCCAGGTCTGCCTCCCGCCTGCCTGGGCAATGGGGGCTTGCAGCACGGCTGAAGTTCAGCACTAGATTGGATTTGCTGGTGCTCTGATGTCCTTGATGGGATGTGACAATGTGGCAGCAGCAAACAGTGCTACCGAGTGACACTGGACAGCTGGGTGGTGCTTTGTTGTGTGGCATCAGGAGCTGTGCCTGTGTCCCTGCCACGGCTGCCCCATGAGCAGCTTGTGCGCCGTGATGGGCTCCGACGTGACAGGTGATCTGCCTTGCAGATTTGAGAGGCAAATTATTCAAATAAGTTTCTGCAGCTGGTGAGAACAAGCTCCACATGTCACCAAACCATGGGGACCTTGCACACAGCTGGTGCGAGGATGCTGGGGGGGAGATTTTGGGGGAGCAGTGGCTTTATTGCCCCTCACTGAAGAGCTGGACCTGTCCTGCAGCCCACCAGAACCTGGGGTCTTGGGTAGTAGGGTTCTCTTCAGCCTGGGATGTGGAGTATGGGGTAAAACTAGGGACTGTTTCCAGCCACCCAGCTGGACAGGGTGGCAATGGGAAGGGCTCGGAGCAGCCAGGGGTTAGGAGAGGGCAGACTGGGGGGAGGCCCCAGACCCACAGCTCCTGGTCCTCGCCTGGCTGCTGTGATCCCTGCGGCCCATGAGCCCCATTCCCTCATCTCCAGCCACACAGGGCAGCCCCTGTGTCACTGCACCCATCTCTACCTGCTCAGCCCCACTGGTTAAGCTGGCTGTGAGCTTTGGTAGCACAGTTCCACTGGTGTGGCAGCCCCTGGCACCCCCTGCCCATGGATGTGCTTCCGTGTCTGGGGCGCGGAGCAGGGAGGGGGCGAGCGGGTGCCAGCATGGGGGGACTGAGCCCAGGCACAGCTCAGTGCACGGGCCACCACAGAGACCCTCTTCCCAGCCCCACTGGGGGCTGCCCAGACCCCCACTCGGCCCCAGCCAATCCCCATGCACTGGCACAGCCTGCCAGCCAATCCCGTGCTGCCACCTGTCCCTCCCTGCCCCCCCCCGCCCTCAAGCTGTCTCCACCAACCACAGTCAAGCAACACCCAGGCCTGACCAATCCCTATCTGCCACCTGGCGCTTCCCCAGCCAACCACGTGCCACCACCTGTCTCTGTTGCTGCCTCACCCTTTGCAGCAGCCACTCACCAATCACAGGCCGAGGGAGACTGCTCTGAGCCAATCCGGAGCTGCCACCTGTCAGCTGTCCCAGCCAATCAGGGGCAGCCACACCCCACCAAGGGGTATAAAGGCCCCTCAGTGCTGAGGCTCTGCCTGTGTTTGGGAATTTCCTAGTGTGGAGGAGTGATGGGCCCTTGAAAGAGCCTCCTGCCTGCAAGGTCCCAGAGGGGATGCAGGCTTGAAGGTGGCTCTTCATCTCATCTGATGCCACACAGGGCCTGCTGGGTGAATCCAAAATGTTACCAGGATTGCTCAGCTGGATGGTGTCCTGGGATGGGGACTGGACGCAGCAGGTTCCCCCTCAGCAGGAGAGGCCTTGCAGGAGTTGTGCCAGCTGAAGGCACCTCTGAGGATCTTAGAAATGGTGTCTCTGGTGAGCCAGTCTTGTGCCAGGAGCTGCCTGCTGGGACCTGGGGAGTCCTATCTGTCTCTGATGTGCAAAAGAAGATGTCCACCACTGCCTGGTGACCAGGCTCCATGGGTGGCTGATGCCACAGGACTAGAGGTAAAGAGCACATGGCCATTGTGTGCCTTTGGACATGGTGTTGTGATGCTGGGTCCCTCACCTAGAGTGTAACAGGTTGCACGTTCAGCTGTAACCTGCAGAGCAGAAGTACTGCTTGTGCTGCTCTGTGCCTGCAAACGTGACCCATGTGCCATCCTGGTTGGACTGCTGATCACGCTGGTCCTGGAGACCGTGGAGGCGAATGGCTGAAGCTGTTCTAGGATGTGCTAGCTGGCAGCTGACCACTGAAGGTAGCCCAGGTAGCTTGAAAACAGCTGTCAGAAGAACTGCAGGTTGCCTCGTATGAGCCTGGAAGGACTTAGGCTTGGTGCCAATGTGGTCACTTCAACCAAGGGCATCCCTTCCCAAGGACTCTGCTGTGGCTGGACCTCGGCTGGAGCAATGGTGTCCTGCATGTGGCTGAACAATCAGGTGAATCGAGAGCAGCATCCAAAAGGTTGGCCTGAAATGCAACACACCAGTGGAGCTGTGCTACCAAAGCTCACAGCCAGCTTAACCAGTGGGGCTGAGCCCATGCCCTGGGGGCAACTGGACTGGGTCTGGACCAGCAAACCTATCTCCAGTCCTGACCTGCCTGTAGTAGGTTAGGACTTGTTTCATCCGCTCAAGCTTGTCCTGCACCAGCTGCAGCTTTCAGTTAGCCTCATCCAAACCTCTTCTTGTTGCATCTTGACAACCTTCATTAAATTTGGAGCACCTTGAGGACTTGGTGGAGAGCCTGCCTGTGGGGAGTGTGGGACTTGGACTCCAAACTAGACAGTGGTAGAGTTTGCATCTGGGCAAATATTTGGCATCTACTTAAGAGTCTGATGAGTGAAACTGCCTTCCAGGCATGACTCCTCAAGATCACAAACAGAAGGACTTTTGGGGCATTGCTGTTGAAAATAGACACAAAGAGCTGTTCCTCTGGCAGAGCAATTGCCACCTGTTTCAAAGTGAGAGGTGTCTCAGGGCAGCAGACCCCTCAGGAGCAGCCTGGGGAAACCTGGGGCCCTTGGCCAGTCTTGCCTCACTCCATATAGCAAAGAAGCACCTCCCAGGTGGTGCAGGGATGTTTGTGCGCTTGGCCGAGAGCTGCCTGGTGTGGGCAGGAAAGCCCAGCCTGTGCTGAAGAGCAGGCGTGGGATATCTAGGTCCTGTTTCATCCCTGGCTGCCATGTGCTCCACAGCGTGTCCCCCTCATGAGCTGGGGCAGCTCTGGTCCTGATCCATGGCTTGACAGTCCCCAGCCCAGTAAAGGGCATTGAGATCTGAAACCCAGCTGGATGCTAACCCCTGCTGATAGAGCTCCTTGGGGACACTACTCCAACCCTTCCCTGCTCTGGGGTGGGAGCCTTGTAGCAGCAGCAGGGCTGGCGGGCCTGTGGCTCCTCCTGCCCAGACATTGGGAATCCTCCCAATGGCTTTGCATACCCCAAGGAGGGCCATGGCTCATGTTCACAGCCAGCTGGGGAGTCCTGGAGGGAGGGATAGGAGGTGGCCAGGGGTGATGGGGCTCGGAGGCCCCCACCATAGTGCTGCACCATGCATGACCCAGGAAAAGACCTGGGAGGAAGCAATAAGTGCCACACTTCAGAACAGATGGGGACCTGGAGAGGCTCTTGGATCACACTTGTAAGAAGCACAATGCAAGGGAGGCAGCTGCGGGATAGGAAAGCTCAACCCAATTAGCCCTTGGAGAAACCAAGGAATGGAGACCGCAGGCTGATGGGGTCTTTCCATTGTGTCCTCCCCCGCTGAGAAGGGTGGCCTGAAGGCGAGGGGCACTGCCTGTCCCTGTGTGGCAGCTGGGTGTCAGGCAGGGATGTGGGTCCTCCAGCTCACTGTCCTGGGGCAAATCCCCCTGAGCCCTGCTTATCCTCCCTAGGTGAGGATCTGCTGCTTTCCTGGGGACACCCCAGGGCAGAGGCCTGTCCCTGGGATGGGCTTTGGGAGCAAGGCTGCAGCTCTGGGGCGATGTCCTGAGGGCTGAGTCGTGGGCAGGAGTGGGGCTGAGGGGCTCTGCCGTGGGAAGGGACAAGCGTGGGGCACTTGCCCCAAAGCAGGCGCTGGAGCTGCTGCTCCCTGCCCCTTGTGCTGCACCATGGGGTGGCCATGGGGGACCCTATAGAGCTGACTGGTCCTCAGCAAAGGCCAGGGGCTGCGTTTGGCCGTGGGGAGCCCCGCCGGGCTGTACACCATGGCCTCGGGTTCTCGGGGCTTCCTGTGCTTGTCAGGGGCAGGGCCGAAGGAGGGATGGAGCCAGGTGCGAGGCCGGAGCTTCTGGGACACCTCACCCGTGGCGGGAGCCGCCCCGATCCCAACCGTGTGCCCACCGGCGTCCCGGGGGCTCCGCGCTGGCACCGGTCTCAGCGCGTCCAGCCCAGCGCAAGGGCTGCTCCTCTCCTGGAGCAGAGCTGGTGGCACGTCCCATCCCGGGTGGCTTGCCAGGGGCTGCCCGGCCCTCGGTGGCTCTCCCGGAGTCCCCTCGCCGCGGTGACCCGAGCAGTGTCCTCTCCGCTCCCGCGGCCGCCGGCACTGGGCGGGCTCGGTGCGGCCCGGGCGATGTTCGGTATTGCAGCACCATCTAGTGCCGCGGGGTGGGCAAGCCCGGCACCCCGGCAGCTTGGGCAGCACCGTGGGGACGGGCCGCGGCTGTCCGGTGTCCGTGGGTCCTGCTGCCAAGGCCAACCTGCCAGGAAGCCCGAACGGGCTGTGGGTGACGGGGACGAAGAGGTGGCACGGCGAGTCCACTGGCCTGGAGCAGCCAGAACTGTCCATCCTCCGTGTCCCTGCTCTGAATTTCCTCCAAGGATCCCGAGGAGCATCAAGGGGTGCAGATGTTCTTAGTTCCTAACTCAAATGTATTAGCCGCTGGGTTTGCCACCTCCTCACATGGAAGTTGGGCCTCTGCCCTCTCCTCTGACCATTTTTGCTTCTCTATCCATCAGGTACTTCAACTCTGTAAGTCCTTCAATGTCAGGGTCTTCGCATCACTCCTGTGGCCTCCTGCATGCCTGGAGATTTTTCTTCCATAGCTGGTGAGTGTGATCCTTTCCCACAACTTGTCACTGTTCCCTGTTTGCACACCCAGGGCAATTCCAGCCCCTTCCAGCCTGGCTTTTGGGCCACCAGGAAAACTTTCGGCAGCACCATCCTGCTATCCCCTTGCTTTGTGCTCCCGCTCAGCTTGTCCCCTCTCCTGGGTGCCTGCCATGCCCCCCACCCTCCCCAGCCCTGGGGCACTGGAAGAGCAGACAGGATTTTTGCAAGGAGAGGGTGGTAGAGGCAGGATTTTGTCACCAAGCTGGATGCCCTAAGAACAGGATGCTCTGCAAGGGCAGCAGTGGCGATGACTGGCCCTGTTCCCCTCCCACAGCAGGTGTGATGGTGGGCAGCGCTGTGTGGATGTGGTATCAGATGTGCCATGGGACAAATCAGGTGCCCAGCCCCAAGAGAGATCGCTCGTAAGTCCTGTGGCACCAAGCGGCTGGTGACCAAAGGCTCCCTGGGCCAGGAGCTGGGCACCTTGGACTGAAAAGGGTCTCTTTGGGTCCTGCTACTGCCTCAACTGCCCTCCTGTCTTTGGGGATGGAAGGGGCCAAGTTACCCTGGCAGCCCCAAAGCCCATGTCCCAGCAGTCTGATGCCTGACAGGAGCTCTGCCTGCGTGGTCCTCGTGACCTCCTCCAGTCCCCTAAAAGGGACAGGGGTACCTGACCCTTCCCAGTCCTTCTGTCCCCATCCCAGTGCTGCTGGTGGAGGACGGAACTGGGTGAGGTGTGAAGTGAGGACACTGACCCTGCAGGCTGCCTGCCACTGCCATACACTGCCCGCTGCCACGTGCTGCCCGCACCCACGGGAAGGTAAGAGTAGCAAAGCAGGCACCGAACATAACGTGGCCCTGGGCTGTTTGTGCGCCTTTTGTTCGCCAGTAACCTTGGTGAATCAGGTAATTAACCGCATTAGGACGGCTCTGCTGCCCTGCCTGAGCGTTATTGGGCAGGGCAGATCTGGGGCAGCGCGCCAGCGGGAGCCCCAGTCAGCTTTGCCAGGTGGTCAGGCAGCCGAGAGCTCCCGTGGCAGCCGGGGAAGGTGCCCGGGTGGCACCCAGGGTAGGTAATACCCTAATGGGATGCTGGCAATGAGCAGCAAGGGTGTGCAAGCCTGGCGCTCGCCATGTGGTGGGGAGGAGCTGGCCCTGTTCCTCCATCACCCTCCTCACAGCAGGCAGGCAAGAGCTCAAGGCACCCAGGGTCAGAGTCCTGCTTCACAGCCAGCCCCGCATCCCATCAATGCCATAAGCCATGCCTGTGCTTCAGGGAGCCTCTATGGTGTGGTGGACTCCAAAATCATTCAGAGAACACCGCTAAAGCCAAAAGCATGTTGTGCATCACCTTCCTCCCATGGTGCTTTGCTGTTTTTACCCAGTGGCTGTGCAACCCCCCAGCTTGGAGGGCTCCAAAGTGGAGACATGGCTGAAGGGTGGTGAGGATGAAGCTTGCTTTTGACAAGCTTCAGCCCAAATCTCTCTGTGTCAACCTCTAGGCTTTGCAAAGCTCCAGCCTTCACCTGCTTCTCCCTCCCTCCTCCTCCAGTTCCCGATGTGCCTCTGTGGCCTGTGCCTGCGTGTCCAGCTCTGCAGGGCTACCCTGCCCTTGCTGCCAGGTTCCTGCAGGCTGCCAGGGATGTGGGGGCCAACCCATGTGGCAGCCCTGGCTGGTGGGGACCAGCCTCCCCAGCACAGACCTTTCCCCAGGTCTCTCACAGAACATACACACTCTGCGTGCAGGGGCTGGAAGGCACCCTTGCCCACCATAGGGGACATCGAGGCCAAACCACCCCTGCTGCAAACAGTGACCCGGGAAAGCCGCGGCTGGGGCCTGGGATGTGCCCGTGGGGGCTGTGGCTGCTGAATCCACCTGGTCCCCCCTCCCGGGCACTGCTCAGAAGCAGCTCCAGGTGAGCTGGGTTTTTGTGAGCAGCTGGGCCCTGGGAAGGACCCTGTGTGGTGAGAGGCTCCTCGCCTGGCCTAGCCAGGTCCTACCCCCAAAAATTGTCCCTCTTGCTCTCATGCAGAGCCCGGTGTGGGGGCCAGGCTGAGCATAGTTTCTGTGCCCCAGGGCTGGGAGCGTCCAGGTGGGAACTTTTAGGTAAGTAAAAGGGGGAATCACTGCACTGCTCCCCCACCCGCCTTGGCACAGAGGGTGATGTGGGGCTGCTGCCTGGGCACACTGGTGAGTTGGTGGTGATGTGCACACCCCGGACATCCTGCTCTGTGCTTGCCCTTTCCAGCCCCTCTTTTCCCTTTGCTGCCCCAGTGCCAACACCTCCTGCCCCTTCTCCCAGATGTCAGCCCTATGGGGAGGGGGACACAGCTACCAGGACCAAGCAGGGGCTCCTGCCCTGAGGACCCGGGGGTCTTTCACCCGGAGTTTGAGTGCTGTCTGGCCAGACCACCCCTGCCCTACCAGGGCCTTTCTGCAGGCTGGGCCCGGCCCCTGCGCTCCCCCATCCCCGGCACTTGAATGGCAGCTGAGCCCCGCACTGGGGGATGCTGGGGCGGACTGGGAGAGACTGGTCCAGGGACAGGAGGTGAGCTTCCAGCTATTTCCCACAGAGCCACTTGAGGGCGGCAATGACCCGCCGCAGAGCCGCCGCCGCGGGGCCGGCCAGCTCCCACTGGGTGAACTGGGACAGGTGTGCGCGGAGGGAAAGGGCTCCGGAGGCAAAAGGAGATGACTTCTCCTGCCTCTGCTAGACAGCTCCTGTGTGCGTCCAGCAGAGCATCTGTCCTAGAACATGCTCTGGTACCTGCTCTCAAGACCCTTGGCCTTTTCTGGTTTTCCTTTTTGGCCACCCTGTGTCTCTCCTCTCTGCTGGAGACCATCACTGGGAGTGGTTCCTGCTGGTGCAGAGGCAGTTTCGGTCGGGCTGGCCTAGGTCGGGTCATGCTGCTGAGAAGACTCTGCCCTGCGAGTGTGACAGGCTGAAATCCATCAGTGAGGTCTCATGAGAAAGCTGCTGCAATGGCTAACGGCTAACAGCTGATGCTCTTCTCGCGGGGATTGATGGTCCAACTTCAATTCACCTAAAACAAATGATGCTGCATCCCTCCTGCATACACCCAGTGGCTGAATTCAGGGTTTGAAATGATGCATTTCATTTCCCTGCAACGCTCTGAGAACCTCAAGCCCAGCAACAGGACAGACTGGCCAAGGTGTTGAGCTGGCCAAGGTGTTGAGCGATCATAAAGCTGCCCGTGATGTTGAAGAGCAGAAGCTGGAGATGCCCCCTTCCCAGGAGCTAATAACAAACAACAAGGGGAAAGAGTGGTGGTAGCTTGAGAAGCCTCTGGTAGCAAAATTGTCACTGTGTGTCATTAAAGCTGCACACACATGGGGATTGTTGGTAGCAGCAACCACAGCCACAGCTGTGCTTCAGGGAGCTCAGCCCAGCATGGGGAACAGGGGTTTTCTGGAGGGGTTTGAGTGTCCCCAGGAACATGGAAAAGGGGAACAGCGTGCAATGCTGCTCAGGAAACCTGGGCAAACAGGACAAACTGCCCCAAGGGGCTAATGACAGAAATGAGGCCAAGAAGAAACCTTGGTCAGAGCAGTCAGGAAACCTCTCCTGCGTGGTCAGCTGGAGGAAGAGACATTTAAGGAGGCTGTGGAGGAGCAGGGCTATGGAAAGTCCTGTTCTGCTGGCGGCTTGAGTGACAGGAGTTTGCTGCGAGGCAATTTTATAACAGAAAGGAAAAGGCACAGAATTAACATTTCTTCCCTTCTTTGGACGGTAGGAATGTTTTAATTGAGAAATTTGTTTTAATTACATTAGGTGATATCACAGTCTATTTTACAAGTTCAGGGTAAGAGGATGTGTGGACCAGTTACACAGAAATCCAGTGAAAGGGTAAAAACCTACAACATGAGAAAAATGAAAAGGTTAACTTAATTCCCCCAAAATGAAACGCATTGAGAGTGTGGTGTGGGTGGAAACAGGAGACCACACCAGGATCCAGAGAAGTACAAAGGAGGAGACTAACAATTTACAGTATTGGTTCTGCATGACCATCGTTTGCCCGTGTTCAGAGACAGCCTCTATTCCCCAGTGCGCCGCTGAGCAGATGGTCCTGTCTCTGAGGGTTTGGTCTGGTCTTGTCAGAGGAGAAAGCAAAATAACTGATGGGCAAAGGTCACAACCCACGTTGAGCTGGTCCCCAGGGTCACCGCCTACAGGAGTGTCTTCCACTGGATAGTCGGGGGGTTCTGCACCAAGAACTGTATGGAGGAAAACTAAAACAGCTCCAAAAAGCCCCATCTCAAACGTAGAAAAGTCTCACTCTGGAAGTGCTTACGAGAAGGTCGTCATCATAGAATTTGGTTTCTATAATAACATTACCACTGTGGAAGGAAAAGAGCAGAAAGAAGAGGTGTTAGAAGAGTGCATGAACAGCAGAAAGCAACTGCTCCTCTCAATGCCCTGACAGGCCTGGGCTGACTCCTCACCCCCCACAACCCGAGCTCTGGCCTGGAGCTGTGTGCAGTGAGCCTGACCCGGGGCCAGCAGGGCTGAAGGATCTCCCCACCACGTTCCTACATGGAGCAGTTCCCCCATCCCTCCCTGCCCAGGCTGCGGGAGCGCTCACAGGCAGCGAACGTCTGCTCACTGCCCTGGCTAAAAATAAACTCGCAGTCCCAGCACCTTCAGGCTGGTTGTGGAAACCAATGGGAATTCTTTTTTTATTCCCCTTCTCTGTCCTCTAGTGCTGAGCAAGCTACTTCAACTTAACATGTCATTTCCCTCAAGAGGAGCTTAAATGCCAAGGCACAAGCATATTTTATACAAGCTGCCATGGAAATGGAGATTTGGGTGTGACAAAAGTGCTGATGATTTAATTTGCTGACTTTTGAGTTTTTCTTAGACAAAAGTAAGAACTTTGGGGCCATTACAACACGTGGACACCTGAGCAGTGTGAGCTGACCATGTCTGAATAACCTGGCTCTTGAAAACCAAAGCAGCAGTTTCACCTCCACTGTGGCTCTTGGTGTCTGTGACACTGGCAAAGCTGAACCTGGCAAGAGAGTGAGGTTTTTGTTGTGGTGTGGACAATGCTTGAACTCAAATGTCAGGGAATGTTCTCAGTCATCCTGGGGATCCTTTCTGCTGACTGCCATGGTTAGCACCAAATACCACATCTCCATTCTCTCCTGCTATGGAAACACCGAGACAAACATGAGGTCTTTGGGAATATCAGAAAGCAAGGGGCTCTCCAAGTCTTGGTAGCTGAAAAAGAGCTGATTTCTTTGGGCCAGTGATTCTACTGAAAAGCCTCAGGAATGACTTTAGGACACCTCCATGAATAGGAGAGAGATTTGTGCTGCCCACAACAAGCAGACTCCAGGGAAAGAACAGGACACTGGAAAATCCTCAAGGTCATTTGAGAACTGGACTTGCACGACTCCCAGTCCTGAAAATGCCTTGATTTCCCGAGGTGGTCAGAACCAACTTGTCAGATGTCTTTACTCTGGTTCCCAAACCTGGCTCCTGCAGTACTGACTGAAAGCCACCAGCTCTGCGAGCCAAGGATGTGTATGGCACTTCAGGGGTTCTGAGCAGATTGTGCTAGAGAGCACTATTAGAACACTCTTCTGAGTCCACTCTCTCTTTGAAACGTGCTGTGAATAGAAATCAGTGATGGTAGTTCCCATCCCAGTGCCTTCTCTGTGCAACTGGCTTTCCTCCAGACAGGGAACGAGGGAAAATGCTGGAGAGGGAGGTCTTCCAGAGGACACGGTGACCTTGCGGTGAGACTGGCTGCTCCCTGTCTGCCTCTTGCTGGCAGCAGGATTCCCATCCCCTTCTGTCTCTGCTGGCAATGTGCTCCTCATGTGCTTGCCAGCACCCATCTAGCACTGCAGGGGGGGTGGCTTTTAGTCAGTGACTACAGCTTCCCAGGGGCCTTTTCTGTCATCCCTCTACAGCCTGTGCCTTGCTGTCCACACTTAGAGCAAGGCCCAGCACACACTAGTCTGACACAAAGCCTGGGAGCACTGACCTACTCAGAAGTCAAGGTGCAAATAGTGGCCAGGACCAGACGTTTCTCAGGAAGGTTTGTGCATTGCTTTACAGCTGACTGTGAAATGACCCTTTCCTACCTGTTAAGGGTATTTTATTCACAGCTCCACGTGACTAAACACACAGCTTATCATCCAATGTAAGAGCCACAAAGCTTGGCAAATGGCACACTGATGAAATAAATGCTAGAGCAGCTCCTGTGCATGAAAAACAACCGCCTAGGACAAGTGTCAGTGATCAATAGCTGGATTTGAAAATGGCCCAAACAGCTCTTTCTTTTTTTTCTTCCTGGATGTAAGGGGTATTAAGCTGCAAAGCATTTCAAAATCCTTTCACGGCTCACCTTTCAAAAAAATTAAGCAACTTTAATAAAGGATCAGTTCCACTTTCTCCAAACTTTTATTGCTATATTAATGCAAATTGGACCTACGGGAAAGAAGGTAATGAGGTTGGCTTAGCCCCTTTTATCTCTCAGCAGCTAAGAGCAGTGAGGTTGACTCAGAGTTGGTAGCAGCTCCCTCTCCTCATTCCCAGCGTGGCCCCCAAGGAAATGCCACACATTGCTTTCCTCTGCCTGCTCTCAGATCCTGTAAGCCCAAGGCACTCACGTTAAAACGTTAGCTGGCATCATCTGTGATTCAGGTGCTGCCTCTATCAAGGACTGCCAAGTGTTTGTGGAGTTAGGAATCACAAAACCGAATTCAAAGAACCATTCTGCAAAGTAAAAATAAGATCCAGAGGCATTTGAAAGAAGATAAAATCCACAAATGGTCCTTTTGCTTTTCACCTGACAGGCTGGGGAACTCCCTAAACTGTCCTGCTGTGCTGCCAACATTTTACATCTAAATTACTTTGTACAGCTTAAACTGCACTGAACCCTGCCCTCCTCTTAAAGCAGATACTCCCTTTCTAAAATAGATGATGGTAGTGATAAAGTCACACCACTTCTGTAGCATCCAGTGGAAATGTCACCACACCTAACTGGGAACTGGGAAACCACACTCCCCCTCTTGCAGACATCCCCTGGATCCAGTTGAGACTAGGTGTACAACTGATTGCCCGAAAGACAAGGACTCAACGTTTTCTCTCCCCCTCCTCCACCCCAGATTAAGGGCAATACTGCAGTGAGGGAGATCAAACGTGCAGCTGTGGAGGCACACGGACAATACTTGGTGGCACTGCTGTAACCACAGTGAACCAGAGGCTCCTTTAGTCCAGCCTCCAGTCTGGTGTTGGCCAGCACTAGGTGCTTCTGAGGAAGATGTATGAATCCCCTTAATGGGTGACTCTAAAATAACCTGTTTCATTGCCTCAGGCAGCCTGTGGTGGATTTATGCCCTGAAGCACGATTACCCAGATTTTTTGCTTACATAACGAAGTGTTAATACACTTATGAAATGCTATCCCTAATACTGTGGCCCATTAGTCCTGACAAGATGAGTGCTTCAGTGCTACTCTGAAAAATTAAAATCACCACGTTCAGCCCATTTTGGTTTCTCTAATCCCCCCGTGTTGGGGGTCACTCACACTGAGCAGATGCTCACCTTCTAGACACTGCCCTTTGAAATAAACTTTCTGTTCCAGTCGGAATTTTTCCATTTGTTCTGCTGAGGAAAAGTTTAACTCCCGAGACACTGCTTTGCATTTCAGGATTTTTTTAGGAACTCGAGCTGTGAAACAGATAAAGAAGCATTATTTGGACACAATAAAGCAAACTCAGCTGCTTCAGGTGCTATTGTAATATACTTTGAAATAATGGTTAGTGCTAGTACAAGATCATAGCAGCAGGAGAAATGCAAACACTAAGGGCTTTGGTTTTTACATTTGCAGGAGTGAAATCCAAGATGCAAATGGGTTAAGTACCTCGCCCAGAGCCAGGGAATGAAACTTGTGACAGAACCAGGGATACAGCCCTGATCTCTCAGACTCCTGGTGCTTAGCTGTTTATCACTAAACCCCACAATTCTTCAAGTTAAAACAGGAGAGGCAACTTAAATTTTTACTTTAGGAGGTGTGCTGAAGAGCACAAGCAGCTGAAGGGCTCCCTCATACAGCAGGCACGTTAGCCCTTCTCCCTTCTCCTTCCCTTTCAGACTGTGCAAATCACAAAGGGCTGCTCCTCAGCCCAGCAGCACTGCTTCAGCCTTCTCACAGTACTGTAAAAGGACACAAGATGCCTGTTCCCTAAACACTGAGACCCAAATAGGAGGTAAAGTCAGACCAAAGTAGAGTTTAAGGGAGACATTTGGCATCTCAGGGTTTCTGGGCTCCTGCAGTGGGTGAGGCACCAACAGCAAGAGCCAAACGGGACATGTTAGATATTTCATTGGGCTTTTCGTAGAGGTGGAGGAGTAAGAGAAGGGATAGTCTGGGAGCACTGATTAATATGCTGAAAGGTCCTAATCAGGAGAGTACAGGGAGGAGTCAATACACTAAAAATCTCCCAGGCCCGTCATACTTCAGTGGTGTGATTGTACATAATTCCTCCTGTGTATTAGAAAATGTTTCATGTAAAGGTATTAGAAATAAAGAGGGGAGGGAATAGAGCTGGCATGTGCTTTATGAGCCAAACTAGTCCTAAATAGGCAGGCACCCATGAGCAGACAGCAGGCTGCTGCTTGACGAGGAGTCTGCCAAACCCCAGGCAAATCTACCTAATGGAGAATAGTTTAATTTGATATGAAACCACTCTAGAGAGCTGGAGGGTCAGGGAATGTAAGCTACCATCCTGTCCCATGGAGAAGTACACAGCCCATGGCTTGTTTTAAAAACAAAGGTAAAAAAGAAAGTTAAAAGTGCAGGGGAAGAATTTTAAATGTAAAAGCTAATTGCTTTTAGTTGTCTTTTTTCAGCTGGAAATCTGCATGGCACCGTCCTTTACTGCTCTCACAAGTACAGACTCCAGCCTGTTCTGAATAAACATCCCTTTGCAGTTAAGTGTAAAATGTCTTTGTTAAAACTATCCTGCAATTTAGTAATTACATTTCTTTCATCCCCAAGACAGGCTGCTGAGAATGTTTGCTTTAATACTGCAAAACTACAAAATAAAAGGTTACTTTTAATAAAAGTAGGACTGTGTAGTCTTTAAAACCCCGATCTAAGAGATTTTAATTGATATTTATACCATCAAGCAGAAAATTTTAATTGCAATTATTTATATTCATTTTAATTTTATACCTCTTTTTTTTTTTTTCCATTAAAAAGATGGAAGAGAAAGAAGTTTGATTCTCATCAGTAAGGCCCATTTTAAAACATGCTGAAATGCAGGTAAGCATAAACTTCATCCTAAGTTTACTATTGCTTTTTGTTAATTTGAGGATATACTACACCTACACGTTTGTCTATATAGCAACCATACATTTAGTCAGACACTTAACTCTCATTAGATTAGGAAGTGATGAATGAATGACACACTTCTTATTTACTGAGCAAGTTATTTTGGGTCCAACTGCATTTAGTTAGAAACTGAAATTCAAGTAAAATATCCATATTGTTACGTTTTCATATAGTCTAATAAAACTTACCTTAAATATTTGGGACATGTAAGAAAGCAAGCTACCTGAGCCAAAGTTATTTTAGATTTCAAATTACATCTTTTCTTAGATAATGAAAGGATTATTTGCATTTCCTGACCCAAAGCTGGCTGTGGTGACTGGGGATTCTCCAAGTGCTACGCCTCGGCAGCTTACTCCAAGATTTGCTCATGCTTTGGAAGAACTCAAACTTTACAGATTTGTATCTCCCATGTGGCCTCCCAGTTTTGAATGCACTGAATTGAGCCCATTGGGTACACGAAAAAGCTCCTGCTATCAAATGCTCTAGATGGTTAATTCCAGTTTCAGGTGTTCAGGCAGTGATTTTTCCTACTTTCAGTGGTTTAATGTTAAGATTTCGGCAGCAATTCAATACCACATTAATATTCTTTTTATTTAGTCTAAGTGATAATAGGAAGATTAGGTAGTAATACAGTATCATGATTTGAAACTTAAGAGTTCATTTTTTAAAGAAACCTGTACTTAAATCAAAGGGGAGTCCTGTTTAAAAAGCAAATAGAAGCCCTGTTTAAAGGACATCAGTTTTATTCACTCTGATACGTATTTGATTCTTTGCTTTGTCTAGACTGTGATTTGCCCTGACCAGCCACAGAACACACAGGCACAAGTACTACTTAGTGACTTGGAGACAAACATGGCCTTCATTTTAAAACAATTATTCTGACTGTGTGCCCTCACCATTTCTGTTGCAGGACTGTACCAGAGCTGCATCTCCCCACACCTTCCTTTAATTCATAGTCAGTTTGTCCTCCTCCGTTGGGCACTTCTCCCCTCTGAAAACAATCCATCCATCTCAGCCTTCTTTTCTTGCTAAGCCAGACAAGAATGGCTTTTCTCCTCTCCTCAGGAAGACCATCTTCCTACTGGTAATCTTTCCAGTGGCTTCTCCTCACAGCTCTTCTCTGCATCTGTTTCAGTTTGAAGTCATCCATCTTCTAGATGGATGACTGAACTGCACACCAGATAAAGCCTTGTACAACGGGCATTGATCTCATGCCAGAGTATGTTTTAATTAATTCCCAAGCTCCTCTGATGGAGGTGAGGGTTCCTGTTTTAGATGTGAGGAGAGACAGTGAGGTGATATGATTGGCCAAAGTGAGAAAGCTGGCAGGAGGGAAATGGGGCAACACAACAACCCCCTGAGGCCCAAGCCCAGCGGTCCTTGCTGCCTCCAGGCACATCTTCCTTAGCTCACATTGAGCCTGCCAAGATGAAGCAAAGAGGATTTAAAGACCAACCATGTGTCCAAGGAGAAGCTTTTGCAGCACAACATTTGGGAAGATTTTGAAAATTTTGGGCTGGTTTTCTTGTACTTTCTAAAGCCTGATTCCTCATCTCTCCTCAGTCTTCTGCTACATGGTTATTTCAAGAAGGCAAAGCATCACTAACCTGCAGTTTAAGAAATTTAGTATTAAACTGATGAATTACTGCATTTCTTTTGAAAGTTGTGTCAATTGCTTTCCTACTGTTGTATATGAAGGTGCTGGAGTGTTTTTCTTTAATATAGGTGTCTTGTATGATAGACATGAGTAACTATCTGCCAAGGCCTATTGGCAGAACTGTTTGTTGTCAGCACTGGCACGAGAAGGGGAGTACAGGTCCTATTAATGAAACTTGTCATAAAGCAGATGGATGTTGACTGGGGACCAAATGAGTAGAAGGCAACTTTTTTCTTTTAAGCTGGCTTCCAAATCATGTATATTGCTGGAAGACTACTGGACTCATAGTGTTTTGCCATAGATCTTCTGTAAGGTCTCTGGGCATAGGAGGATCTTTATATGCTGTCTGCCTCCTTCAGAGAGGACAGATTTTCCAATTTAAGGGAGAGGTAAGTCCTAGTAGTGCCAGGCAGAATTCAGTTCTTGATGTTTAACCAAAAATACATCAATCTCACTAGCATAATTAAATGATCAAGTTCACTCCACTTACTGGAGTGAACCATTAATCAACCATCAGCTACGGTCTCATGTAATAGAAAAGCCTTCAAAATTAATTCAGTGAGGTCAGACTCTTCACAGAGCCAAAGCAAAGCTCTTGGCAAGAGATGTTACCCATCACAGTGCTTTGTCACAAATGGGGAAGAGTAAGGAACAGTGAAGTCCTCTGTTACTCAGCGAGGACAGAAGTGGAAGGGCAACAGGCCTTCCTAGCAATGGTAAAGGGACAGGAGAGCAGAAAAAATGTGCCATGGATGCCAGTTTAAAGCAGAGGTCATATTTAGTGCAGGAGAATATTAGAACGGTTGCGGCCAGACAAGGTAATAACTGTGTATGCTTCTTTACTACTGGTCCTTCACTTGACCTTTACCTTGACTAAACCCTGTTGTTATACTGAGAAAAGTCAATGCATCTTTTTACTTTTCATTTTGGAACCAACATTCAACCTAGCAAAGGTCGGCCACTCATTCTTTACCCAGCTGAGCTCCCTGCTAAGCATTGTTTAACTTGTGCCCTTTGCCAGCCACTGATCCACTCCCTCTCTTCTCCATGTGTCCCCAGCTTATTGTGTGGAAGCCCCTGAAGGTGTTAAGTCGCAGCCAGGACATGTGTCCTCCAAAGCAACTCTGTTGACATAGGCATGCAGCACCACCCAGCCCCAAAATGCCCAGTAAGGCCACACAGTACCTTCATGCTCCACTCCAGGTACCGACAGATCTTCTGTTCCTTGCCAGAGGATTTTCCCTGTTTCTGCATCCCGAAGGTTCATCCAATTTCTGATTGGTAAGTAATTAAGGAAAACAAGCTATCTGCATCCTTAAATGCTGTGCCCAGTATCCTTTGCTAAGCCCTGAGACGGGCTACTCCCGCTGAGCTTCAGTCATGTTTTCTGATTCTCAGGAGGCCAAGGAAGAGATGCTTTTTCCCAGAAAATAAATGAACAAACCAACTCCTGACCAGAATGAATGCAACAAAGAGTTTTATAGTCACAGATGTAGTTTTCACTTTAGACTAAAGCTTGTTAACTCATTTATCATTTTCCATCACTTCTGAAGGATAAAGGCAATGTCACTGTGCTGCAGAGAAGCAAGAACACTGCTAACAATAACAGAGAATTCTACACAAACAATCGCTCTTCTGCAGCATTTGAAGAATGCTAGAAAAAGAAGGGCTTCCTATGTAACAGTAGAAGAAGAGTAACACCCAGTCGAGCTTGTTTTCCTCGTTTACAAAATATTAGTATCAAGGGTTGTTCTGTTGCTGTTGACCTGGCAACTGCCACTCCTGGGAATTCTTTAGCTGCTGAGTGCTAAGCAGATAGAGATCCTCTCTTTCCGCTCCCAGCAGGCGAGGCTGGGCCAGGCTTCAGAAAGCCCAGATCACTGAATGAGTCACTGAAGTTACAGGCAAGTATGAAATACTGATCTCAAGCACACCTTTGAGAAGTCTCTCCCATAACCTAACTCAGCCATGGACACCCCAGAACAAGGAGCCTTTGCACCTGCCCGATGCCATCTTGAATGTCTGTGAGCCCGTGGAGCAGCCACCTCCTGCTCCACAGCTCATCAGGGTGGCTCCCAGGAGGAGTCACCAGTATAAATGCCTGAACACAGCAGGATCTGTGAGATAAGGCCACGCAAATCAAAGCCTTGGCAGTCCATTTCCTTCTGCTGGTTTATGGCAGAGAATCCTTCATACTCAGTCCTTCCTAGACAAGAGACTGGAAACTATCTGGCAGAAAGGGAGAGATCAACTGCTCAACAAACTGATTGAGGAGGTAGAGAAAGAGAAGAGGGACGATATGGACCTTGATGTAGGTATAAATAGGAGCTGTCAGAGATATGCATATTGAACTCATCATCTAACATACACAGTTTCCAGGCAGACTTACACAAACTTGTCACATTGATCAAATTTTTCCAGAGCTCCAGGGAAGAAACAGATGCTTTAGTGAATTTTGCATTACAGGGTAACATTTGTTTTAAAATGACATGTGTGGAGGAGGGAAGGGAAGATGGCTGCTTCAGTGCAGATGTGAGGAGCCTTTCCCTTCCTGAAGGCTGGCCAGAGTCCATGTCCCACTGAAAGGGCAAGAGGGAGGAGAGAGGTGGGAATGTGTGCACAGGGTCTGTTTACACAGACATGGCCCTACAGCTTCCAAAACTCAGCAACAACTTGGAGCACGGGAAGAGGGAGCATTGGGCATCCTGCCCATGTCCTTCTAGGCTTGTTCTAAAACACGTAATATCTACCACTTGTTCTGGGATTAAGGAGAAAGTGAAATGGGGAGAAGACAGAAAGCATCACCCTCAGAGGGTCCCACATGCTACCTCCATATTCTGGCAGAAAGTTGGGAATGGAGATCTCTCCCCACCCAGCAAACCAAGGGAGATAGGGGCTGCAGGCAGGCCAGTCAGAGAGAGAGATAGAGCAGCAGCATGGCAAGAAGAATCTGCAGTGGGGCTGGGCACTTCATGGGGTGCTGGTGGGAAAACTGAAAGTCCCCAGCCAACACAACTCCCAGGACAGAACTGCCCCAACCACCATTTAAAATGTCCCCCCAAAATCCACCTCTTTTCAATACATCTTCCCACAGACAAGCACACAAAGTAGGCAGGGTGAAGCTATTTGCATAGAAAGCAGTGTGCAATCTATCAAATGCCATGTACGAGGGAAAAATAACAAATGGGACAATCTGAGCATCTCCCTGACAAACCCATTGATCTTCACAACACCCTGTGATGAACTCCTGACTATTAGCTGTACAGTAATTCAGTAAATTACACACTTGATTATCAAAAAATCTGAATTACCTTTAAAAAATGATGCCTTTCAGAAGTATTTGCTTGCTATTTGTTCACTATCAACCTCAGTGGGAGTTAAGAGCTCACAAGTCTAGCCACAGGCTGTGTAGTGCCAAACTGAGCAGTCGACAAGTTCCTCTGAACTGGAGATGAAACATTTACCAGCACAGCAAAGCCAGCACTGCAGAGGCACTCACCCAGTTCTGTGCTACACCAGTACTCTAACTAATGGACTATCTTCCCTTTTCCTTGCCTTGCCATCCCTCTGCCCTCTTCAGTTTTTGGAGTACTCTGAAATCACGTTTACCTTTTTCAGAAGTATTACATTAGAAGTGCCCTTCAAAGCATATATGTAGCCTCACAGCTTAATTATTATCCTTTCCTGAGATACAAAGTTACGGAATGAAAGTGACCTATTATTTTTGCTGAGAGAAAACACTACTGTAGACTGCTGGCCTCTGTCACTCCTCCTTTTAAGGATTTCTCTCTTAATCCAGTCCAAGAGAGATGACACAAGTTGTGTTGCCATGCAGAACAATGCCAGATATGGGAACATTTAGGGTGTCAGATTTCTAGAAAGTGCTATCAGACTTTATCCTGTATTGATATTTCACTGTAAGAGTAAATCCATGCACAGTGCTTTGCATTCTGCCTGTCAAATTAAAGATGAAGAATAAATAAAAAGCTCAAGACTATATCCCTGCTGATGAGAGCATGAAGGTCAGCAATTCATGCCACAGTTTCTAGAAAATATCTTGTATTTAAACAACCTGGTCACTGCTAACCCATATAAATTCCATGTCAAATGAATAAAGGCTTAGTGTCAGTGTAGCCAAAGGCTTTCTGGTCCAGACAGATGCATGTGCAGGTTCAGGACATGCTTTCCCAACTTCTGCAAATAAAAAAAATGTGATCCACCTGCTATTCAGAGTGTCAGCACAGAGTTAACATATGTGGATCCAGACATATTTTAAGGGATCAGAATACTCTAACCAGTTCACAAGTTTTTTTCCCAGTATCTAAGCATTATTAAAAGGGAAGAAGAAATCATAACATCTTAAAAGTGCACATACACAATCCTCTTCCATTGGAAAAACCACTTCATGTACAAGAGATAGAATCTTTTAAAAAAATAAATGTCTAAAAAGAAACAGGCATCTGAAAAAAAATTTCCTAAGTCAAAATCGAGATAATTTATAAAACTGAACTGTAGTGGAATTAAAAAAAAAGGCAAAACCCATCACAAGTGATTTTTTGGCAAGGGAATACCTGACCAAGCAGCAGCTGTACTGCTTACCTAGTTAGCAGCTTATCACACTATTTCTGTCGTCTTGGATAGAAAGGCTGGTATTAGGACATACCCCAGAGCGAAGAAAATTGAGATCTTGAACCAAACCCACACACCCTGTTATCTTCTAATGTGTTTAATTGGTTTAAGATTCTTCCATCCCAGCATGAGAGATATTGTTACTAAAAATAAAAAGTGCTCCATCTTCCAAGCAGCAGTGGAGACCTGCAGGCAGGATGGAGAGGGCATTTTAACTATTATTGAAAAGGAGAAAGTAAATTAATATAGGTTTAACACAATTAGTCATTTTGAAGAGGCTCATGTCAAGCCACCTGGCAGGGGTAGCTAAGGAGAGCAAGTAGAGAGCCAGACAGCTACAGCTTTGTGAAGTTAATATACATATAAAAAAAGAAGGAACACTAGTATATTCTTAATTCAGTTTCTCATTCTAAAATCACAAGAACACTCTTACATCATTAGATTTTCCTTCTCATTGTTTCTGTAGGAAACAATGTCTGATTTAAAATTCAATAGATCAAATGCTCTTCAATCCTGAAGGCAAGGAAGGATTAGGTAGAACAGCAGAAGGAAGGGTGTACTGTTGATCTATTTATATTCCACCACCTATTGGGTCAGCAAAGTCTTACATAAAAGCTTTGTAGTAGCTGGAATTTGACTTGCTTTATATACATGACATGAATTAGCTCCTCACAGACCTACTTTGCTTAGGCTGATGAAGGGAAGTGGTTTGTGACTTTCTAAATCCAAGTTTTGTTGTCTTGAATACCTCTGAGCTCAGAACAGAAATTCTTTCTTTTTTGTACCTGTCACAGAGATCACTTTGTTCAAACAAATCAAGATATACATACTTGTCTTTAGGTGCTCTAGCACTGCAAAAGATTCCCATGAATCACCACACTGGTAATGAAGAATAACCTTGAAGGAAGTGAATGAGCACAAACAAAACTCATCATTAAGGTAGTATGGAGTTAAAGAAGTTCTGCCCCAGTCTCCCCGCCTATTATTGGCATGTTGTAATGTTTAGTACTTCCTGAGTATTTCAAAGGCTACAGCAAACAATAAGTGTCATTTCTTCCATTAAAATGGTCTATTTTTCATTTTATTCTTTGCTTTCCCCACCATTCTAAAATCTTAGGAACTGTTGCATTCCTATCTTTCATAATCAAAGAAAGCCTAATGTTCTCAACCACTCCTGGAAGGGAAAGTCTTTCATCATCTCTGCAGCTTTTTGGGGTTTTTTTGTATATGAAATGCAACGTTAAGAACAGTTCACTACATGCCAGATGCAAACAGATCTCATCAATTACATGTTAATCAGAATTTTCCCATGGGACAAATGACAGAGAGAAGGTGGAGAAGGTGGAGCTGAAAGCCCTGAACAATTTAGACTTACATCTCTGTCACAGACCCAAACAAGCTTCTGATTTGGACTGCTCAACTTTCACTCCCCATTTTACATTGTCTGTTGTGACAAGCAGGCACAACCAGGCACTCGTGGCATGGGTGTGCACAATACTTTAAAGAATGCTATAGATAAGTGAAGATCAACCTTTAGGGATTATATTTTTATCAGACATTTTTCCAGAAGAATATTTGCATCTCAGTTGTTTCAATCCAGTGTGAGGAGTAAGGACTCAAATGACACAAAATAACCACCAAACTACAGGATTACATGGAGACCACCCAAATGGCCTTACGCTTCTACTCCACTCATGCCATTTGTCTGCTAATCTTTCCAATCTCTAATCTCACTTTTT
>VYZX01027896.1:284276-301077 GCA_013401335.1 Brachypteracias leptosomus | reverse complement strand
CCAAACTTGTAGCAGCTGCAGATACACAAATTTTGCAAATCAGAGGAGACATACGTGAGTCCTCCTAGGCTGAACTGTATGCCCCTTAAACATCCCTGGAGAAACACTGTTCTGGGGACAACTATTGGTAAGAGAAGTAAGGTGCCCTCCATGAAAATATTTTCCCAGAGATGCATGTCTTAAGAGAAGAGAGAAGAAACAGGTTATTTACCACAGGAGCACCCATTTCCTTCCTCTCTACCAAAGTACCCCTATTGATACAGAGCAGAGAACAGAGGATTAACAGGTGAGATAGTGGAAATCTGGACAGGAAAACCAGAAGCTGTCTGCAAGTTTAGTCCCAGTATTCTTCTCAGTCGAACAAAACTGGGCCATTCAAACTCTAAATCACTAAAAAGAGCTAATTTCAAGACCAAATCTGTTTAGAATCCTACCTCAGTTACATGATGAAGAAGGCGCAGCAAGTATGTCAAGGGAGAGACTCACACCACTGGTCAACATACACACTGAACACGTCCTAAAGGAGATGGGTCAGGAAAACAGGACACATTTTTTCAACCCTGGTTGAGTTAGCTATGCTTTCAGTCTGAAACCCTCTCAGGTTCCAGAATAACTATTACCTAGTGTTACCTACACATTTCAGATCAAGTTTTACACTTAATCTTTATCCAAGGTATCAGTGGGAGCATTGCTTCCTGATAAAATTTTGGTGCAATGCAGTAAATTGATTAATCCCATTAAAAAAAGGATTCTACTTGTTGCAGCTGTAGCTGAAACAATAAAGTCTTAACAAGCAGCAATGCTTCCACCTATAAAGAAAAACGACAGATTTTGAAAGCCATCTAAGAAGCTTCCTACAGAACTCCTGATATTTGGGTTCCTTAAATGTAAATTCCAGAATTTGACAGCTTCAGTAGTAAGATTATTCTATGTCACTTGTTTTAAATAAAGCTTTCTCCAGACTTCTTCTCTGCACTAAAATTAAAGTACTTCTTCAGATCCACAAGAAAAACTAGATCACATATCTACATCAATGAAGACTATTGGGATACTTCTTTTTCTGAAATTCAGCCCTATGTCCACAAACATTTGTACAGCTGATAAAAACTACTATACACAAAAGAAATAATAACTTATTGGCAAAGCAATCCTAATCAGTGTTGCTGAACACTAATTTCTTCTGTCAGTAGCAAGCAGCATGAAGAAATCTGAACCTAGGGCAGTGAATACAGAGGCTCAGAGATCAACTGTACAGAATCAGATCTGTTAAGGGCCTCCCTGGGACTTATAAGAACATTTACTCTGCTGGGTCAATCTTCCTTATGGTTCAGACACTGATTCATCCCAATAGAAAGAGATGACCAAGTGATATCCACCTGCTTCTGTACGGTAATTCACTCAACATCTGTGAGTTGGACACAATAAGATCTGTTAACTCAATGGCTTATCTATAAAAGGTGGCACTGATAATGTTAGCCTGAAGAACTGCTCCTGTATATCCTAGGACCTCTAACAGGCAGGTTTGTCTTTACCTTCTCTTTTAGAGGGTACTCGATGGATGATGTTTCCCACTCTTCCCTACACAGCACATGGGAAAGGTGCAGTCTGTGGGTACTTCCTACACAGAACAAGAGGTTCACAACTTTGCTCTGACTTCCAAAATACTCAGACCCCGTGGACTTGGACTCCTAGATACTCCAAAATACCCACCTCACACAGAAATGGTGCTATCAGTGGAAAATAAGATGTTAGGAGAAAAAAGGAGCAAATTAGTATTTGTGAATATGACATGACAAGTCAACATGTTGAGCCATATTAGCATGGATTGTGACACACATCCTTGAGCAACAAATGTAGCAACTGGGAAGGACTGTAATTTTAAAAAATCTTCTACAGCAGAAAGACTGGCCAGGGCAGAGCCTAGGAGTACAGATTTTGTACATCTGAAAGATTTATTACTTGTGGTTAACCGCCCAAAGACTGGAAGAGGCTACAAGCCCACTACATTATTACCGGGGAGAGATCCTGTTCTCAGCTGGCCCTTAAAACTCTCCTCCATGCACAGGAGGGCAGATATCCTTATCCAAGCAATAGCAGCTACAATATTCTTCAAAAGCCATAAGTTTAAAGAACTCTCAGGTGGTAGTTTCTTGTTCTCCAGCAATCATGTATCATTGGTGAATGATTGGTACATGGAAGCAGGCATCTTTCATATCAAGAGCTGTTCACCCACCTCTTTCACACGAGAGACAGACAGTTGTCCCTAGAAAGTCCTGTCTTGACTTTTTATATTTCTGATAAAGTTGATGTTGCTTAGCCTCTTGCACTTCCAGGGAATCAGGAAACAGCAGAAATAAAACTGTCTTCAAGAGCATACTTGAACTTGTGCTGCTGAGAACAGAAACTAGGCCAGGGGAGATTTCAGAGTTACTGTTAAGTGAGGTATCCACCTATACAGAATAAAGCAAAAAATCACTACTGAAAAAGACTGTTCTTAGAAACTTTTAGGGAAAATCTGTAGCTCAGTCCTCACAGAGCCATGTCTGGATTTCAGAGAGGTCTGTAAAAGAGGAAGAATTCATTTGTGCAAAGGACTTCAGAGACCCAGGGATTTTTATTTGGCCTGGAAACTTCAGGCTGTCTGTCAGCACACCAAATCCCCAGCAGATCAATAAAGCCTCCAGTCATTACGTCTGATAGCTCCTGACTTCCAGGAAATGAGCTTGTGAGTTTTATTCTAATTGTTAATAGGCATGTGTTCACACCAGCAAAATCAAAAGTAACAGGAGCACTTAGAAACTGGTGGTGGCAGTCTCAGAGAAGGGACCAATAAAAGGTCAAGAACTGAATTTTTCTTGCGTTCACACACCCATTCTGTCTAAACTCCCCCTGCTCTACCCAAAGAGAATTTCTTCCTCAATACCTTATCAACACAATGTTATTTTTTAAGCAGTACCTTTCACCAACAATTCAATTAATTAGAAGCTTGTCAATGCACAGGAGCCAATACAGACTAAGGCATGGGGTGAATTTAGAGTTGAGCTAATTATCCCTCATTTAACCCTTGCCTGGATGTTCTTACTCTGCATCAAAAGAGCCCAATTCCAAAGCTTTGAAGCAACGTCTGGGATTTTGAACTGGACACGTTCCTCCTGGAATAAAGGTATGCACAGTGGGGAAATCAAGCAGAAATAGTTAAGATGGAGGAAACTTTAAGCATATAAACCATATGGTTTTATCTAGACTAGAGCTTTCTGCAACAGCATAGCCACCTTCTTCCTCCATACTGAGGAATAAAAGTGTAGACACTGCTTTCTCTCAGTGCAGTACATTTACATGGTGTAGCTACATCCGTTCAAAAACTCCTGGCACTGACAAGCTCCATATTGCCCAAGCCAGTTGGCACAAAGAGGGTTTGTGTTCCCTCAGGGTGGGGTTACAGCTCTGTGTGCCATTCAGAAAATTAGGCCAGACGTTGAACTTCCTTTTCCAGGTGTGCTCAAATGCCCTCTCTCACAAGTAATGCTGAAAAATGACAACATGAATGAAATCCTGAAAAGATATTCCTTGGATAGCAAATGCCAATTGCAACCTTCAGGGAAGAGGTGAAACAAGGGCTGCTGCTGTCGTGCATTTGTTAATTAGTCTGCAAGGATTTGTTTTTATGACAAGAGTGAAAACTAACTATTGCAGCAGAAGTAATGCTGGCTGAACACAGGTCTACTGTTTTGTTCAGCCTCACAGCAATACTCAGCATAATTCACCAGTATGAATGTGACATGGAGCTGGTAGGGTAGAAGTCACCCAGTTCTACTAAAGGTGGTTTACTCAAAGCACTTCAGACTTTTTTGAACCTCTGCACCTTTAGCTGCCCCACAGTATCTCACACACAGTGCATCCCTCGCTGTTTCCATCCAGCCTTGTTCTCTGACCTGATATTTCTAGAGACTGGGTATTTCTAGAGACCACCACAGGTTCTCTGGGAAAGCAACTCAGTATCCTTGAAACGCAAACACAGAACCACAGCAGGGATTTAATCCTACTGAGATTTTATAGTATAGCAGTATTTAGCCCTGGCACTAACACTCTTCACCTAATAAACAAAATAAAAATTCAAATCAGCCAGAGAAACAGCTACAACAAGCACTTCTGTAAAGTCCACAATGACAAACGCCAATCTCCTGTTTGCTGATGCAGCAGAGCAGGGGAACAAGCCACCCTTTTCCTGGCATTAACTTAAATGGTTCCTCAGATATACAATCCATGTGGACAGTACTGGCCAGCATCTCATCAGAGCTACAAACACTTTGGGTTTGGGTTGGTTTTTTTAAATTGGGTGGTGCCTATGAGAAATGGGCAGCTTTAGCCCTGCAAACAGTACAACCCTCACAGCCAGGGTCTCCATGACTAAACACAATGAGCATCTTCACTGCCAGCTACTCTATTTTTACAGGGATGAACTGGTTAAAAAAAAAATTATTACAAACATTCCCAACTCCAAGCAGAGGGACTAAGCAAGAATGTGAACACTTAGGTGGATGTCAGTGGCCCCCTCAGCTCAGAGTGAGAATCAGATGTAGTTCTCCAAAGGACAAGATAAAAATAGGTCATGGATCTGAGCCACTGAAGTAGTTCTATCTCTGGAGCACTATGCCAGTCATTGAAAGAACCATTTTCTATAGTATCTTTTTAAAAGCTGTCATTCCCCTGCTGACATGGCACTGTTATTTTTCAGAGGTAGGAACAATTTCCACTGACATGATAGGAGGCTGCTCTACAAACAAGAAGTTGACAACTCATTTTAGGACATGTGGTATTAAAAACATAGGATATAAAAATCAATAGCTGCTACATGGGACATGAATAAGTTATTTAACAAAGTGAAAGCAGTAAATTAGCTTAATGGCAGGACCCCATGCTGCAATATAGATCAAACAGTTTTCGGTTTTCCACTTAAAACTGACAGGACTAAGATTACTCAAGGAAAACAAGTTCATTATCTTGTCTCTTCTGAGGAAGGGAGGAAAGCTCAGAGCATACAGACCAAGTGAGAATCAAAACAAAATTGAAATACAGTCAGGAGGGAATGATTGGCAGTTGCATGAGGAAACTAATCTTGCAAATGGACCAGAGGCTGCTGAAAGCAGAGGCAGGGAGGAGGAATAAAGGGGGATTTATGCAGATTGAGGCAGAAGTCTCATAAAACAAGGACTCCATATCAGAATTACTGTGCTTTTTTAGGAACCTACTAGAACATGAGAAGTGCTTAAATGTGCAGCGTGGATTAGTGATTTGACAATTTAACCATCCCAACATTTTCTACAGGGTTAGACAGTATGGCAGGCTGAAGAGAGAGCAAGTTGTCTGCAAAAGCTCTACAGCAAAACATGGAAATAACAAGCAAAAAGATAAGTTCCAAACGAGTTTAGAAGAGGTGGAGTACTAATATTTGGTACTGAGTGCTGTACTTTAATCAGCCTCCACAGATACCCTAATGTGACTGTACTGATGTGAACCTCTAAGCATGTCAGAGGGGATCTCTTGAAGATGGAGGACCTGTGCCCACCCAGCATCTCTGCCTTACCACACAATGGAATTCAGAGGCAAAACAAAACATTATTGGAGGGATACAATAATGAAATCACCACTGAAATGACAAAAAAAGCAATGAACTCTATTACTTCCAAGCAATAAAATCTACAGTTATATTTACACTAAGGTTTTATTATTATTTTAGCAAGCTTGTAGCTGCATGTTAAATTTTCAGAATATTTGATATCTGATTTTTATAATTTTAATAAAAATCTATATATTTTTCAGATGAAGTAATGAAATATTTCTGCTGTGAAAAAGAACAGCATGTATACATAATACAATCAGCTGTAGTTCACAAGTGCATTCTTTCAATTTAGTTATTAGTAATAACAAAATATTTAAAATTTAGGTATTGAAAAGCTAGAATTACACACAGCTGGTACAAATATTATGTTTTAAAAATATTATTTTGGTGTTTCAAAGGGTAAACTTCATAAGCATTTATGCCAAGGTGAATGCTAATTTTGTGAAGTTAGACACAAAAAGCTCCAAAAATGCCATAATTAGCATTATCTGCACCTACATTAAAATATAGCTTTTTTTTTTTTTTACTTTGCACTTTTTCAAATATTCCTCTGCCTCATTCATTGCATTTACTATTTCAGAACTGGAAAACTGGGACTTGTGCAAACACTGCTGTTAAGCAGGAGAGCAAGGAACTAGTGTTTTATCAGTGACACAGACACAAGAGCCCATCATGAACCATGAACTGTTTTCACCTGGGCACTGGCAGGGCTGTATTTAAAGGAGAAAGAGGGTCTCAGGGGCTTGTCCTGCAGCTGGCTGGTTAATGCCTCACCTCTCCTTTGTACAGACAGGGAGAAGGAGGTCATGGTGGAATGCCAGTGGTGAGAAGGGAGCTTTGATCTTCTTCTCTGAGGAATGGACCAGAGCCTTGAAGATGTAAGCTTATAACTTCCCTCGGGGAATCTTTGGGTTTATTTTGCAAGTAGTACTTCAGGCTGCTTTAAAATATATAAGTTTGTGTTAGGTTTTTCTTTTATTTAAAACGCTAAGGAACTTATTTTAATGGCAGAATGGAAGATACCAGGAGAATCAGGGAACCATTTTTTTTTTTTTTTTTTTTTTTTAATATGCAGCTAAATATTTCTCTGCAGAAGCTGAGCTAAGGTCAGTGTCACACAGATATAATGCAGCTCCCTTTGGAGGAATTACAGAGGGAAGCACATAAACAGCTTCAGGAAGGAATTGCTTTAAATACTGCATTTTTATGGCAATAGGGTAACTAATGATTCCCTGTGGATTAGTGAGGGTGCCATAAATGAACAGCCCAAACTGGAATGAGAAATGTCCTGGTTTGTCCCAATCCTTCTCAAAAGAGTATTTTAAAAATAACACAAATTTGCTCCCTGAGGCTGCAGGGGATCTTCAGCCAATGATTTCCTATGTCTGGCTCATTTTGAGAGCTTCAGGAGAATAGAGTCTCTAAAGACACTTGCTACGTGGTCCAAGGCCCTGTTTGTGACTCTTCCTGCTGACAGGGCAGTAACTTGTCACACAGCACAGTGATGCTAAAGACATCTTGCACAGAACAAGGGAAAGAGAAGATGACTACCTTGCCAGTCATCTCAAACGCATTTCCCTTACTTAAAAGGAGGCCCCAGAGTTAATGTGCGGGTAAAATACTCAACCAATGACGCTAGGCTAGGATTTTAGAATCATTGCTGTAAGGGTAACTAAGCATGGAATTATGAGAGGCCTCCTCAGGTGAGTCAGTGCTGAGTGTTGGAGAAGACAGCATGAGGCTGCACTGGGAATAACTTCATCTGATCCAAGACTGTGGCTATGATACCTGATGGCAGCAGTGGTTGGGGAGGACTGCTGTTTGCAGCCCTCCCCAGCTGCTTCTTGCTTTCTCCCTCAAACCTAACAGCTGAGCTGTCTGTAAAACTGCTAACCTGATCTACTCGCCCAGCACAGGTCTCTGCTCCTTAACCTGCTGCTTAAGCTGTTTAAGCTGGTGTGCCTCAGTCTGTCTGCAACAGGAGGCCGTGGTGCTCAGCTGAGCAGCTCAGCAGTAAATCTGAAAATGAGGTAACAAGCAGCTGGGGATGGTAATCTGTGCTCTGCACAGCTGCTGGGACAGAGACACCCATCAAGAAGACTGCAAGGGCAGGTATTTTTCATGTGTCCTCCTTCCTCAGAAGCAATAAACCCCATACCACTTTCTGGACTGAGCTTTTTTTAAAAGTCACTCAAATGCTAATAAGGTTTGAGTGAAATTACAATCAGAAGGACTTTTTTTTGTCCTTATTTCAGCGCTTCTGGGGAAGTAATTTAACCAGAGAAACAATGAAGTCTTATGTTGGACTGTGACTGACAGGCAAATATTCTAACGCACTAAAGAGTCTACCCTGAACACTTAAACTGGAATTCTAATGTCTAAAGTATCTCCAGAAGATCTCCTGTAGGTATTTCTTGGTGTCCAATTTCCAGATGGGTCAGTCTATTCCACCAGAACACTAATGGGGACAATGGTGGTTCTTCTACCATCTCTCTCTGCAAAAGTCCTCCTTCAAGAGGAATTGGTGCTGTGGTACTGCCCTTAAGTACAGAGCTAGCAACAGGTCATGCCAGCAGCTGAAGAGAAAATGGGTTCCTCTTTAGTGAGAGTCTCTAAGTATTTTCCCACACACAAAAATAATTTT
This sequence comes from Brachypteracias leptosomus, assembly GCA_013401335.1. Classification (NCBI taxonomy): domain Eukaryota; kingdom Metazoa; phylum Chordata; class Aves; order Coraciiformes; family Brachypteraciidae; genus Brachypteracias; species Brachypteracias leptosomus. Next base: position 292,813 of record VYZX01027896.1, on the reverse strand, counting down.
TATTTAAAGCAATGCAAACAGCCAGTTTCTCACTGTTGCCTAAAATGGAATTTCCTTTGACTTTCCAAACCAAAGTGCCTGAGATATTAACTCTTTGCTTGCCCAGCAGTCTGTCCATGATTAGAAATTTCTGACAATAAAATATGAGATGGACTTCTTGGTTCCAAGCATGTGTAACCTTCCTTTTGGAAAGGCTTAAGTCATCTGAAGTGAGGAGGAAAGTGGACACAGGGCATTTGCTTGGGTGGGGTATATGTTCATTGGTGATTAAAGTGTAAGATTCCCCCTCATTTTCCTAATAAATAGGAAAAGATGGATATAATAAGCTGTCCCAAGGACCAAATGAGCTTCTGACTCACGACAGAATAGAAGCTGATGTAACACAGTGTAGCAGACAGGCTAGGTTCATATAAATAAGAATTATGAAGTAGTAAAACCCCCTGCACTGTCTCTAATGGAAGACAATATTGCTGAGTTAGCAAAGCAATCCTTTCAATACAGGAGTGGATAAACTTAATAACATGATGCTTTTGTAAACTGTTATCCCAAATGCTGACTGAAAATAAAGAAAATTTCTTGCTCTTACTTTTTACCTAAGCCTGCCATTCTTCCAGAAAAATGTTGCTTGATATTCCAGTCATGAATGCAATCAACTCAAAAGTTCACTCATGGCTGAATTAATCTGACGCCATTTCCCTGAAGTCTCCTCTATACCTCGTATTTCTGTCACAGTGAGAACTCTGTTCAGGAGAAATCTGACAATGGAATCTCAAGTTGATAATCACAACCGAAAATCATGGCTGTCAATTGGGATTTAGCATCACACAGCTGAGATGTGGTTCCTACTGTTGTTGATGAGAACCTCAGTTACTGTCAAGTGTCTCCTGGACAGCCTCCCAACAGTCTCACTGCGCCTACCTCGACATGTCAAATGGCTTTGGAAACTTCATAGTAATGCCCAGTGAGTGTACGGGGGTGTTCCCTCAAAAACTGTCATCTACTCTTTAACTACATGCTGCTACACAGCTGCCAGGCCTCTTGTCTCTGTGAGTGCTCCTGATGCAGTCTCAGGATAAAAAGGCAGCCCCTGGAATGGTTTTTAGTATTCAGTGCTCACTACTGTAGCTGTTGGCACATCAAGTGTAAATACATGATCTGCTCCTTAAGATGTGAGCAACAGATGTGCAAGAGTCACCTCTCATGTGCTTACAGAATGAACTTGATAATTTTTGCTATGTTAATATGCAGAAAAAGACAAAACTCAACATTGCCAGCTGCATTTTAATAAATCATGATGTTTTCTGCTTGTTACTTGTATCTGGGAACCTAGCATACCTCATACTTCTAGACAAACTTTGACTATCTAGATGTGAACAAAGCATTGGTTTATCTTTAATGGAGGATCTGAGCTCAAATTTGAAGCTGCCTTAATTTCCCAGCTTAGAGATAGGGAAATAGAAGAGGCTTATTACATATACTGTGGAAGTCAAAGGCAGAAGTTGCAGTACAGTGGCCTGCTTTCTTATGAACTTCATGTAAAATTTTGACTCAACGTTCTTTTCAGATCAATTTAAATTCAGAGATAAACATGTGTAAGAGCCAGTTGAATTGGCTTCCATGCTATGACTGCTTTAGCTAATAGGAAACTTTATTCAGAAACACAGGAGACACATCAGGTGCTTGTAAATAAAAAAAAAAAAATCAACCACCTACTCTGAAGAGTATCTGTTTAATGTGAGGAATTTTAGATTATTTCCCTGCTTGTCTATATCTGTTTAAGTGTAGCTGTTTTCCTGCATGTTGGCTGTGAAGATGCATGGAGGGACAAGAAGCTCTATCAATTATCACTAGATGGATTAAATTACTATCTTCTGCTGTGTGGAACTTCAAATGCTCTAACAATAGCTGAAGCATAAGGCACCAATGAACTTCAATGACGCAAAGAGTAACTGATATTCTCTTAATATGATATAAAGGAAAGAAGGGGAAATAATTTTGCTAATGACAACTGCATTATTTTAGGTACCTTATTAGGTCAGCACTAAGCAAGCAATTAAATACTGAAAGCAAAGTTCCAGTGAAATGGATGGGGAAGTTTTGGAGACATGAAAGGATAAATCTTAGAAATAAAAATCTAACCACCAGGTGCCAAAGTAATATTGCTGACTAAAAAGAAAAAAAAAACATTTCAGTGTCAACTTACACTTTTAAATCACTGTTAGATGTATTCTCTGTAGCACCTGGCAACTCATTTGTTTCCTGTGATGGGGGAGCTCTCGATGCCCCTTCCACTGTGAAGGGCACAAAGCATCACTTCCAACACTACAAGTGGATTGCATTAAACCTGAAATGTAGAAACTGATTGTAGCACATTCAGATATAAAGTTAATCACGATCACTGTTTAAGCATAATTTAATATTTACACTTTTTCCTATGGAATTTAACAAGGGGAGGACAAGAAGTTCTTGGTGTTCACTGAGGAGCCAGGTGGGTAAAACCAAACCTGGAGAAATTGTTCCTGCTCCACCCACAGGTGTGCCTTGTGACTGCTGCACATGAAACATGAAGAGTCTGTGTTTAACATGCCACAGCAACAGATCATCACATGCTGCACAACTTCTGTCAACACTGGAAACAATCATGATAGGGTAGAGGTACCTTGACCACAGTAACACTTAACTACCAGTTACAACCTGGCTGAAGGTTTTCTGTGAAACTCTGACCTCTTCAAAACAAAGATGTCTGGATGGTGTCAGAGTGGGAGCTTCTGCAGCCAGATTAACTGGGAATGTGGACAACTCTGGCGTGTAAAGTACTCTAAAGTTTGCAGACAGGAAAGTGGTAATTAAACTTCAAGGATAACAGAAGACCTTTTTTTCATATAACATAAATAATGCACTACATGCATTAGGTGGAAGAAATTTCAGCTTTTAGAGAATAGAAACATGGATGGGGAACATAAACTCATGCTTTCTAGAGTGCTTTAAAATTTGATTGGTGCAAGCTATACACAAGCACTGCTTTGGCTCTACAGGGAACACTGGCCAGCTTCTGGGCAGCTCTGTTCCCTCCTTTAGCTGGTCAGTGTCTCCTTTTAACCCATGAATTTAGTGATTCATCTTTCTATTCCACTACAAGAAGTATAAAAGAACTGAGATCTGAGGAAGGGTACAGATGAAACCTCAAAACAAAGGGGAATTTTAAAGCAAATTAAAGCTGCTACCTTGTTTTGTAAACACTGCAACAGATAAACATTTTAAGTGAATAAGCAGCTAAAAACCTACTGGCCTAACAAACTGGAAACTCTGAGGGAGCTTCCATTTGAATTTCTCAACTTTGAATACTGCATCAAACTAGTTCAAAAATTTAGTGACTATTCTAGGAATTGACAGGCAAGACTCACTGGCTTCAGTTGCTCTGTGTACAGCAGAAACCAGGTACAGGTTAGAAATAGAAGTATCTCTGTCTGCAGAGTAATATAAAGTCCAATGAAGCTCTTAGTAGTTTCTGGTGTAATTATAATTTCATTAGAATTCTATCCATCTTTCTAAGAGGTTAATGCTCTGCTAGAATGATTTCTTAGACAGAAAAACAATGGTGAGAAAAGGATTGGAAGAAGCTCTAGGAGCAAGAGGGTGTTGAACAGGAAACGGAGGATTCCAGAAAGCAGGACAGCCTTTGACTCACAAAATTTTGCCTAAAAATGTTGAAGTGCCTGAGCTGCAGGTATATGTTTATACTGACCACAAATACTTGCTTCCTAACTCCATAATTATTTTGACCTGCAGTTCATACTGTGTTTTCATGTTTATGTTCACCATATTAGTTTCAGGACACTTCTGAAGTACAGTAAGATACACTACACAACTTTAAATGGAAGATCATGAAGAAACTTATCCTGAACTGATAAATACCTATAGGGCAGCTAACACTGGAGAGACAATTCTGATGAGACTCTTCTGCATAGAAGTAAATAAACAGGTGATATCTTGTTTGACATTTAAGATTTGAAATAGAAAACATGTAACACTTACACATATGTTGAGAAGCAAGACTCTGCACCTTACCTATGCTATGAGACCCAGATGGCTTGGTTGGGCTTTCTCCTCCTTGCTGTTCTGGCTGAAACATGACAGGAAGAAGTGCATAAAGAAGCTGAACTGTGGTTCCTCAGGAGCTGGATGTGAATATATTGCTGCAAACCATGACTGGATATTTCTCACTTACAGCATGGATGCTATGTAAGAAAGCAAAGCATGTATGCTTTCCAAATATTGGCAAACCAAATTAAATAGGGTAAGTGTCCTCATTCTAGTGAACAGAGTGCACAAAAATAATCTGTGCTAGTTCAGAACAAAGAAACAGGCAGTCCACACACCATCAAAAGGGCTGGTGGCAGGGGAAAGCCATCAAAAAATCCCCAAGTTTTGATTGTTGGGGTAATACATTATCAGTGTTACTTTTTCATTAAAAAGGATGCTAAATATATACATTTAAAAGTACACACTAAAGATAAAATGACAGAATGAAACCTGAAGAATGTGTTGAAAGGGGAAGGGTCAAGTGAAAAGATATTCTGTAGCTTGACAGAGTAACTGTCCCATCTTCTGGAGAGAAAAGGCATAATCAAATTTCATGCACTTGAGATTACAGGACCAGCTATGCATAAATACTTACAGAAATAAGACTTGGCTAATATTCCAGAGGAATGACTCTTGGGTTACCCACTGAACTGGTAAGCAACAGCTTATGGCCAAACAATGAGTCTGCATTTCCACAGAATGCTCCCTGTAGATATTATGTCTGCCTATAGATACTGTTAACAACTGCTGCTCAGGAGTGCCTTCAAAACAAGGAGTTGATGAATGCACTTACAAGCTCTGTTAACAAATACTGCCTCTGAAGATGTGACAAGCTATGAAAGTTTTTGGTGGCTGCTTTCAACCTTTTACTGCACCACACTTACTGGACTGCCAGTGTTCAAATCTTAACTGGCACCAGAAAGATTTTTAGGACAAGTGTAACAAAGTAAAATGAATATCTTCATTTGCCTGCAAGCATCAAATATTTCTCCTTTGGTTTTAAGCTTTTTAAAATAGCAAAATCCATGAGAAGAGGGACTAAATATTTCTGGCTTGAATTTCAGGCCACTAGCCACAACATGTTTCTGCACTAGCGTCACAGGGGAAGGTGAAGCTTATCTCTGCATTAAACTTAGAGGGTGGATCTGGGCTATAATTTAGCTTCCACAGCAGCATGCCCCCATCAGCTGGAAGGCTTGTAATTAACCTCTTCTCAGGAACCACAAGTAAACAGAATTTGTTTGAGGAAACTTTGATTACTCAATGTGAACTGGATTTCCAGCTAGAGTGCCTGTTCCTGTGTTAAAGCAAGCCAGTATTTTGGAAGTCTGTTTCCTCAGCGATGCTCTCTGCCCTGTCAACTGATCTTGCCACACACAGATTCTAATACAGACAGACACTAGGTGTAATACTGTGCTAGTTCCTTGTGCTAAAAGCAAGTCCAGTTTGAAGTGCCAAGTTTCCAGGATGTGCTTAAGTTGGCAGAGTTGAACTCCCTCCCTCCTGGGAGCAGAGGAAAAAGTTTTCAAGTAGTCAAAGTATAAAATTAAGAGCTTTTCAGAATGTTTCTCTCTTCCTTTCTATGAAGTAAATTAAATTAGCACAATACAGTAGTCTGGGTGAAAGATAAAGTATCTCTTTAAAATGCAATGCTCTCCAGAACACCCATTTGCTCTCAGAAAAGGAAGTGGAAGGGTGATCCCATGGCTGCTGTACAGAGCACGGCCACACCTGGGCATGAGCTGCTTCCTGTGGGGATGGTGCAGTGTCTCAAGGCTTCCTCTCATAAATGAGGAATGTCTGTTCAGACACACTTCTGTTTTACTTAAAGGCATACATAGATGATTCTCAACTATTTTAACTTGCTGAAAGTTCCAATTATGAAATGTGTCTCCAAACTTTCCTGTTTCTCAGACTTTATACTACCTGGCCCCTATGCAATTACTGAAGTACTCTGGCACTTGTTTGGAGTAGCAGAGTCAAGACAGTTTTTGCCTAAAACTGTCTTGTCAGAAGTAAAACTGGTATCAGTTTTCTGCAAGGACAAGCAAAAGAAGACTAAAGTTGAGGTACTTCAACATGAAACTGCAGAGTATTCCTACTAATTTCTATTTCTACTATTTCTACTCCATGCTATGGCTGCTTGAGATAATACAGATTTACCTTATGTTTGTTTAACATCCTTCTCCCCAAAGAGCAAAATGCATTTTCTGCTTAGGCCAACAAACAACAAAATTCCTTATTTCACCCAAAGCTGGACAAATGCCTTCATGTAAATTCTGCTATCCAGCAAAGACTATATGTAAACACATGCAAACAGCATTTAAAAGTTTGTTCCCTAGGTTTAACTTTGCAGGCACTCCTTGCTTCTACCAATGGCTTAGTCTGGTCTTGTCAGAAGCTTATTTTTCTAATTTCCAGCACAAAAGGCTTTTAAATTATGTTTTTACAGCTAAAATACTACACCTCCGTAAATAAAAAGAATTGCCAATAGTGCTACTGCAGAAGCAAAGGAACCAGATGCAGTACTAACAGCTGGGGTAGAGGACAATGATTCAAAAATTAAAAAAAGCATCTGCTTATAGTTTGATAGCAGCTATCTGTCTAAATCCAACCTAGAAAATTAGATCCTGCCACAGCTGGCATAGAGATTATGAACATTCTGCTGGGCAGAAACTGTTTAGAAATAATAGTATGTCCTGATTTTGGCTGGGGTAGAATTTATTTTTCTTTTCTTAATAGGTAGCTTCTTAGTAGCTGTTACAGTGCTGTGTTTTGGATTCAGTTTAAGAATGCTCATAATATACCGATGTTTTCAGTTGTTGCTAGGAAATAAAAGACTTTTTAACTTCCAGCGTTTTGCTAGCATTCAAGAACACAAGGAGACAGGACAGAGCATGGCCAGGGGAGCTGACGTGAACTAGCCAAGGGGATATTCCCTACCATACAATGCCATCTCAGAATATAAACTGAGTTGGCTGGACGGGGGCAGATTGCTGCTCAGGCATCAGACAGTGGGTGGTGAGCAATCGCACTGTGCATCACTTGTCTATCGGGTTTTATTTCTGTTATATACTTTCTAATTACAGTTGTTATAATGTTATTATTATTTTAGTTATTAAACTGTTCTTATCTCAACCCATGAGTATTAATTATTTTCTGATTCTCCTCCTCATCCTGCTGGAAGGGGGGAGGAGTGAGTGAGCAGCTGCCTGGTGCTTAGTTGCTGGCCGGGGTTAAACCATGACAGATCAAGAGAGTATTCTGTTCACTTCTGTCCTTTTCATCGTAAAAAAGAAAAAGACAATCCCCAATTTTCTGGTGCCTGAAGGTCAAGCTAGCAAGCTTAGAAGAATCTACTCTAGTAAAATATAGTACCTTTATTTCACATGTGGCATATTTCTCCCACCCTTAGTTTGCACATGGGCCTTCAGGTAGAGACTCTCTCTACTTCTCTGAAATCCTGGGTTGGAAGGGTGCACACAGGATCTCACTTCTCTTCCAAGCTCAGATCTATCTCACTTCATCAGCACTAAATTAATATTCAGATAACACAGACATGAAATGAGAATGCTTTTTGAAAGCCACAACATGAGAAGTTTTTAAATGAACTGCACGGGAAGGTGTTAACACCTAGAGCATGTCAGCGCTAGCACAGAAGACACCGTATAACCAACCATGACCAATACAAGGTGTGTCGGTACCTCACGGTATGAAAAGGAACCAGATAGGGAGTTGCTTCTGGACCTGCAGACCAGGTATTTCCTTTCCAAGCAGCGGTGCCCAAGCGCAGGCCGAAGGGGAAGGGCTCAGATCCTCCTGAGACCGAGGGCACCGGCTGCCGAGCTACTTCACCTGCCGAGGCGAGGGGCTCCAGCTGCCCCGGGGCCGCCCAGCAGCAGCGGCCGGCGGACAGCTCCGGCGGGCGGGACGCCGAGGCGGGGGCTCTGGCCACCTGCCACCGCCGCGATGGGGATCCCCCTGCGGCGCAGGGACGGGAGCCAGGCCCTGTCGCTACCAGGGCTTCCTCCGCGCCCCGTTTCCCCCCCTCTCTAGCCGACTCAGGGCCGGTGCCGGTCCCGCCGGGGCTCAGCCACGTCCCGGAGGAGGGACACCTCCCCTCGCCACCACCGGAGGGGAGGACGCCATTGGGAACAGCCCCGCCGAGGCGGCGTTTCCATGACAACCCCCTTCCCGCCCCGGGGGCCTTGCACGCGCCCTCGCCACAGGGGGGTGACGATCCCCGGTTACCCCCCCACCGCCCCCTCAACCTCCCCTTCCCGGCCGGGTTCTGCCCGCCCGCCTCACGGCCCCTGTCGGGAGGATACAGCTTGAAGCCCCGCAGGATCTCCTTGGCCCGCTCGTCCGTGGCCGTCATGGTCCTGCCGCGCCGCGCCGCGGGCGGACGGGGCTGGGCCAGGCCGGGCTGGCTGCGCGGGCCTGGGCGGGAAGGC